>PVJD01003886.1:0-151153 GCA_004026545.1 Mormoops blainvillei
TCACCAGAAACTTTTACCACTCTCTTAAAGAATATAAATTAGGGGCCTCGCCCATAATAAGAGTTATTAAAAAAACCACCACCAACAAAAAAACCCAACTATCTGTATTACAAGGCAAACTACTAATTACTGAACATCTACTCTTATCATCGTGCAATGACCTTCCTTCTTTCTGAAGCCTCAAGGCACCTTACCTCACCCTTAGCTCAGGATGTCAAATACACCTCATTTTCTGTCTTTGAACCTCTCATATATGTGACTCTCTCATGTATGTGGGTTTCCCATGCATACACATGTAATTAAATTTGGTTATTTTCTCTTATTAATCTGTCTCATGTTAATTTATTAGACCAACGGATAGAATTTAGGAAATAAGAGGAAAGTTTCTTCCTCCCCCATACTGCCAAGAGTCACTTGGAAAGAACAAATACTGATGGGAATGCCAATTAGCCTACACTAACAAATTCCTTTCCAGAAAGATTATACAACAATCTTAAAGGTGTCCAGATTGTTTTCTCATCCATTTTTAAGATTCTAGTCTGAAGTAAATATAAATACTCCAAAACTTAGACTAAAGTGATACAGAGATATTCATTAAGTGGTAAAGTAGAAGATGAAATAATTATTATGTTGCTATTCAAGATGATATATTGTGGCAATTCAAAATGCTGTATTCAAAGAATTTAAGAAAATGGAACATGCTCTTCATTTAAGCTTAAAAAAAGCCAGATCAAACTGAATATAACATATGATTTCAACTAAATTTATGAATGTATATGAATGTATATTCATGATAGTAAGACTGGAAGGAAAAATCTATAAACATTTTGGCATAGCACATTATGATTTTTATTTTTTTATATTGTACTTTTTATTTTCTAAATTTTTAAAAATAAAAAGCATGATATTTCTATAAATAAAAATAATCAATAAAATTAAGTTAAAGAGAAAATAGATTTCACTACAGCATGAATGTAAGAAGCAAAACAAAGAAGGAAACTGCATGAGAAAGGCATACATCAAATGAAAAAATGCAAGAGAAAAGAACGAACACGTAGTGGATGGCAAGTTGGAGAGGATTTTCATGTATAAACTAGGGAATGAGAGATATGTCAGAATTTAAGGAGATCCATGTCATTAAAAAGGTATATACACCAAAATCAGGAAAACTATAGTAAAAGCCTAATTTTTTCCCCTGGAGCACACAAATTCCCTTGACTTCCTGGCTTCCAAACTGAACTGCAACCACACCCATGCTTACTTGCCCTCCTTCAATCTCCACATCTTCTATTCCAAGCATCCCAGAGCTGCATGTCAGAAAGTAGGGTAGAAGTTTCCTTGCACTTCATGGATGCTCTATGCAAACTGTTTTTTCCTGGAGCCTGCTCTAACAGTCCCTGTTCCCAAGGGCTTTTTGGCCTAATTGCTTCTGATACTCCCCTGTTACTACAGATACTACTTCTGATACTACAGTAACTATAGTTACTTCTGATACTACAATATGGCTCAGTTTTCTTTCTATCCCCAAACCCTGATATTCTCCTAAAAGGCTGTTCAACATCCTCACAGACAATAATCACTATAATCACATCTGGGCCAGTCTCTGAGTTCCTTGACTTCCTCAACTCCAACAATCTTTTTACTCTAGTCTACTTGGGCCACCTATGACAGTGGCTCACTTTAGGCTCTGTCATCACCAGGAAAAGCTCTCATACTGAATCTTATCATCCCACTCTCCAAACACACTCCTTTATTTTAGCAGTTCTCTCTCTATTATATCTATACCTGTTCTCTGACCTCATTAGGCTTCTGGTCCCTTGAACCCACTCTAATTTTCTTTCCAGTATCTCTATCCTGTCTTTATTTTCCTCTCTGCCCAATCAAGAAAATTTGGTGTCGGTTCAATCATTTCCCTAATAGACCTAAATTCCTTTGCTACATTGTTCTATTATACTTACATGAGGGAACTCTCCTCCAACCCAATCCTGAGCTAATACTGCTTAAGAAAATCAAACAACCCACAAAGCTGCTATTATTATTTCTGCTTCAATGGAACTCCAAAAACCTTCTGCAATCTTTCTGTATTTCCCTACTCATCTCTCTCACCACTTCACCACAGCAGTGATTTCAAAGAACATTCGTTTCTCTCCAACTGTCTCCTCCTACACCCTTGGCTCTTGGCCTTGCCTTCACTTCAGAGAAAATAGAAGCCATTCGACTGGGACACCCTTAATTCCCAGTCACCATATTTACAAATTTCGTCCTCTGCAATTCTTTCCAAGTTCATTAGAAACCTTATCCTGTAGATCCTCTACTATCATCTCCTAGATTTAATTCCTCCCTTTCATTAAAGCATTTAAACACAAGAATTTCTCCAAAAAAAGAAACAACCCCAAACAAACAAACAAAAAAAACCCCTCCTTTGACTCTACATCAATCCTTCAGTTAGCATTCTCTCTACTTCACTTTACAGCCAAATTTCTAGAAAGAGTTGTATCCATGGCAATCTGGCTTCCTCTACCACCATTTCACTAAAATAACTACCTCCATATTTTTTTTAAAAATGAGCTCTTTAAAAATATTTCCCACTCATTCACAAAGGATTTATTTTAACTTCCCTAATATATAATAGACTCCTGCAGATCAGATTAATAAAAAGGGGACCAAAAACCCAAAAGAAAAGTGGGCAAAAAACATGAAACAGACAATTCACAGAAAACTAAATATTTCTCTTAAGTATATGAAAAGACGCTCAATCTTACTCATTATGAGAGAAAGCCATATTAAAGTTATACTGCAATATTATTTTTCAACTATCAGAAGCAAATATAAAAAACTTGAACAACACTGCATTGGCAAGGATTTGAGTAAACAGATGTTCTCATAAGATCTATAAATATTTATCAGAATTACAAAAACACAAACCCTTTGACACAATTCCACTTGAGAACTTTACAGATATAGCCATATTTTTAAAAATTTATTTTACTTTTAGACAGAGAGGAAGGGAGGGAAAAAGAGAGGGAGAGAAACATCAATGTATGGTTGCCTCTCACACGACCCCTATTAGGGGCCGGGCCCACAACCCAAGCATGTGCCCTGACTGGGGAATCAAACTGGCGACCCTTTGGTTCGCAGGCTTACACTCAATCAGCCAGGGCTGATATAGCTGTACTTTAAAAGTAATCTATGTACCAGGTTTTTCAATGCAGCATTGTTTTCAATAAAAAATATTGGAAATAACCTAAATGTTTATCAACGGAAGTAAACATGATTAAATAAATCATGGCATATTCACAAAATGGAATATTATGCAGTTACTAAGCAGAATGATGAGGCTCTCTGGAGATCCATTTTGGTATAAAAGACATCCTTTGAACTAACTTAAAAATAACTTTTACAAAAAGAAGTAAATAAAATTCACCAGGGGAAGGGGTTGTGTGGAAGCCCACTGGTATCTTTCTCTCCTCCGACATCCTCCTTCCCACCCCATACACAACCTCTTTGCTGTGAAATTTCTCAACTTCTCTCTGTCACATATGATTTATTGACACCCATACTGTCTCAAATTCATCACTTCCTCCACACCCCTCTATGAATTGAAGATTTTAAAAACTGGTTCTGCAATGAACATCTAGTCTCAATATTGGAGAACAGTTAAATGGTTTAAATCCGAGGGTAATATGCACCACCAAATGTAGAAAGGAAACCTGTCCAGCCAGTTGTATTCTGCATGATATCAGAAACCCTGTGTATACAATTCCAACAGTGGGAATGGCTCTGCCTTGTCCAAGGATGATTTTTGGAATGAGCTCTATTTGTTATATTTTAAAAGTAGTTTGCCTGACAGATTCTTCTAAAAATAAATATATACCTAACTTTATGATCCAGTAATTCCACTCTTATATATTTACCTAAGAGAAATAAAAACATATGTCCACAAAAAGACTAGTACAAGAATGTTCATAATGACAAAAAACTGAAAACAACCCAGGTAACCATCAATAAGAGAATATATAAACAGTGATTTTTTTTCACAATGGAATTTTACTCAGCAATAAAAGAATTACTGATACACACAACATGGGCGAATCTAAAAAACGTCACACTGAGTGAAAAAAGCCTCAGGACTTCCAGTCAAGATGGAGGCATAAGTTAACATGTTTTGCCTCTATGCAAATATCATCCAGATTTATCAGAAAATTGAGCTGTATGGAAGTCCAACAACCAACAATTTAAAGAAGCCACATTTATCCAGACGGGTAGGAAGGACAGAGACATGGAGTAACATGGAGAGGCGGCAGAATGGACAGTTCCACGTTTACATGTGGTAAATAAAAATCAGGAGGGATACCTCAGGAGCCAGAGATCCCAGCCCCAAACCAGACCACCCAGCCCAGGGTTTCGGTATCAGGAAGGTAAGTCCCCACACCCTCTGGTTATAAAAACCAGTGGGGGTGCGGGCAGTGGAAGAAACTGCAGGATTCTCAAGAGACTCCTCTAAAGGGCCCGCCACAGACTTAGGGACTACACAGACCTACCACCTCTGGGATCCAGCACGAGGGCAATAGCTGGAAGGGTACAAGCGGCATAAAGGGACAAGGGAAGAAAGTGAAGTGACCAGCAAGAGAGTGAGTGCTGGAGACAGCTTTCTCCCAGGCAATATCCAGAGGCCAGACAGTGGAATTGTCCCCTCTCTCATCCCTCCCCAGAGAGCCGCAACGCAGTAAAACATGTTGCCCTGCCCTGGCAATTACCTAAACCTCCACCCCACACAATTTATAGGTGCCTTTTCTACAATAGGCCAGGCTACTAAGCCAGGGAATCAAAGCAGCTCTACCTAATACACAGAAACAAACTCAGGGAGGCTGCCAACCTGAGGAAACAAAGAAGTATGGCCCAAATGAAAGAACAGAACAAAACTCCAGAAAAAGAACTAATCGGAATGGAGATAATCAACCTATCAGATGCAGAGTTTAAAACACTGGTTATCAGGATGATCAAAGAAATCACTGGATACTACAACAGCATAAAAAAGACCCGGGCAGAAATGAAGGCTGCATTAAGTGAAATAAAGAAAAATCTACGGGGAACCAACAGTAGAGGGGACGAATCCAAGAATCAAATCAATGATTTGGAACATAAGGAAGAAAAAAATATGTTCAATCAGAACAGCAAGAAGAAAAAGGAAATTCAAAAAAAATAAGGATAGAATAAGAGGCCTCTGGGATATCTCCAAACATACCAACATCCAAATCATAGGGGTGCCAGAAGGAGAAGAGAAAGAGCAAGAAATTGAAAACCTAGTTGAAAAAATAACGAAAGAAAACTTTCCTAATTTGGTGAAGGAAATAGACATACAAGTCCAGGGAGCACAGAGCGTCCCAAACAAGTTGGACTCAAAGAGGGCCACACCAAAACACATCATAATTAAAATGTAAAATGTTAAAGATAAAGAGAGAATCTTAAAAGCAGCAAGAGAAAAACAAAAAGTTACCTATAAAGGAGTTCCCTCCCATAAGACTGTCAGCTGATGTATCAAAAGAAACTTTCCAGGCAAAAAGGGACTGGCAAGAAGCGTTCAAAGTTATGAAAAGCAAGGATCTACAACCTAGATTACTCTATCAAGCAGATAAAGTGCTTCCCAGACAAGGTAAAGCTAAAGGAGTTCATCACCACCAAGCCCTTATTACATGAAATGTTAAAGGGACTTACTTAAGAAAAAGAAGAAGATCAAAACTATGAACATTAAAAAGGCAACAAATTCACAACTATCAACAACTGAATCTAAAAACAAACTAAGCATACAAGCAGAACAAGAACAGAATCATAGATATGGAGATCATTTTGAGGGTTATCAGCTGAGGGGGGGAAGGGGGTGAGTGTGGGGAAAGGTGTAGGGAACAGTATAGGAAATGGAGCAGCCAAAGAACTTATATGTACAACCCATGGATATGAACTAAGGGAGGCAATTGCTGGAGGGAATGGGGGTACCAGGCAGAGGGGGACAAAGGGGGAAAAATTGGGACAACTGTAATAGTATAATCAATAAAATATATTTTTAAAAAAGAAAAGAAAAAAGTCTCATGCAAGAGCATATTATAACATATATGAAGTTCTAGAAAAGGTAAAACTATGGTGCAAAATCAGAACAACTGAAAAAGAGACAGAGAGGATTTACTGGAAAGGAGCATGAGAGTACTTCCTGAACAACAGTAACACTCTGTATATCTTGACAGGGAACTGGGTTGCATGGGGGTATGCATTTTTCAGAACTCACTGAATGGTAACTTAAGATCTGTGTATTCACCGTACAAAAATTTTACCTCTAAAAAGACTCTACCCATTAACAAATATTGTAAAGAATATACATGCTTAAGTACTGGGAAGAAGTGCACTGATATATGCAATTTACTTTGAAATATTGGATTGGCCAAAAAGTCCGTTTAGTTTTTTCTGTAAAATAAAAAGACCCATTTTTCATTTTCACCAATAACTTTACTGATTTGAATATTTTGAGTATGTCCGCAACCTCCTGCACGGAATGTTGACTGTTCTCAATTAATGTCTTGATCTGATTGCTATTGACTTCAACTGGTCTACCCGACCGTGGAGCATAGTCCAGTAAGAACTCTCCAGCACAAAACTTTGCAAACCACTTCTGACATGTTCAGTCAGTCATAGCACCGTCTAGATAAGCTGCACAAATCATTTTTTTTTTGCCTTTCAGTTGCGTTTTTACCTTTCTTATAATAATAAAGCATACTATGCCAAATGTTGTGTATTTTCTTCCATGTTTAATATTAAAATGGTTACACAAAAATTCACCAATTTTGATTTTTTTTAATGCATACTGATATGAAAACTGTCACAATACAATCTAACAAAATTGTTTCAAATGAAGTTAAAGACAACTAACTACTAGTACAGCCATCTTACTGAAAAAACCAAATGAACTTTTTGGTCAACCCAATATGTTAAAAACAACATGCACTGATAAGAGGAATAGAGGAATAGATAAATGAACAGATATGTGATAAAGCGAGTATAGAAAAATGTTAATTGTAGAATCTAGGTGGTGGATATAAAATTCTCTCAATTTTTCTCTTATTTGAGATTTTTGTAATAATATTTTCTCCATTTACTCAAGTTTTTATGTTCTTCAAACTGTTACTATATTTTTTTGTCCTATTCATTTCTGATGAGAACATTTATGCTCTACTCTTTTAGCAAATTTGAACTATACAAGACTGTTATCAACTATAGTCACCTTGTTTTACATTAGATCCCCAGAACACGTTCACCTTTTAGCTAAAATGAATGGAATCTTTTCGTGTTATTTATTAAAACATTATGTTTGTTATACAGGAAAGACATTGGTCCTGCTCTTCACTGCAATTATAAGCCACTTAAAAAAAAGTAAAGCATGCTTATTACAAGATACACAAACAGAACAGAGGGATTATAAAGCAAAATATAAGTCGCATTCACCTCCTGCCAGTCCCAGTTCCCAAAAGTGATCACTAAATACTTTCTTCTACATCCTTTAGAAATTTCCTCATCAAGGAACATCTATAAAGGACACATGGAAAAAGCCAAAGGGGGTAGGATTGAGGGTGGGAGGTGGGGATGGGTGGAGTTGGGGGCAGTGGTGAGGGGAAAATGGAGACAAATGTACTTGAACGATAAAAAAGAAAAAAAAAAGAAATTGCCTGTACCAGTATATACCCACACATAAAAAATTATAAATAGGATATTACACATACTTCTAGAGCTTGCATTTTTACTCAAATAATAAATTCTGAATCTCTTCCACATCAACACATCTATCTAGCTACCCTTCTTTTCAGTGGCTGTATAGTGTTTCATCATATGGATGTATCACAATTATTTTAACCAGTCTATTTGCTTTTGTTAAGTAAGAGTTAATTGTATATGATTTCCTCCCCTATGTTTTACATCATTTTTGATCAGGTAATAGTGGCCTGAGTAAAGATGGAATTATATATACCAAGAAAGCCAAAATAATAGAAGTTCACATTTACACATTATTCATTTCTCAAAAACTGAATCATAAGCCTTTGGTTAACTGTGAATATAGAATAGCTGTGCAGGGAGGTTTTGGGAGATGAGTCATGAAATCTGGGCAGTTCCCTAATTTATTGAATGCAATGGCACACACATTGTGTTCTCTCTCCTACCCTACCACACCCAGAAAAAGGGTCAAAATACAGTCCTTATTTCATTATAAAAACATTTCTTACTTTAAAAAATTGTTTCCACTGCACATACATTAATTAGGGTGCTCAGTCCAGAAAATTTAACATTAAAAAAACAGGAAAACCAAGATTCCATTAGGAACACTTAAAAGCCCTCAGATAAGTGACAAAGGCAGTTCTAAAAAAATTATAGGTTGTTTTTCTGGTATTTGAGCGCCTAAGAACATTTCCCAAATTTTCTTAAAATTCAAAACCAGCATAGTTGATCTGAGACATTCTCCAGAGATACATGTAGAGACTCTGAATTCTGCACTGGGGGTATGGATGGTCGGCAGTATCCACTGGCTACTAAATCACTCACACTTGCCTTCCCATTTCAAAACCCAGCTGCACTGAGCACTTTGTATGCCTCCTTTCACTTAATTCTCCCTAACTCTACAATGCTGATACTGGTATTACTACAACTTACCACGTTGTGCACCTTTGCGGGGGAGGGGAGGTTTGAATTGCAGAAACCTTGAATATTAATTTCATAAGCAAACATTTATATAAGCTACACACATATCAGGAGTAAATTATGTGAACTATATATCCTGAACTCAAGATGAAAGAATCATTCACAGATATACTATTTGGCTTCTTGCCCCAACATACACTCCCTATCAGTGGGCCCTGAGGCCTTCAGAGATATGCCATCCTCACCTAAAGCAAGGAGAGGAAGAACAGAAAACTGGGTGCTAAGGAGAACATGCCCGCTTCTTAGCTAGGTGTGGACAAGTTCTAGCCAAGCACATACAAGATTAAGTGCATTATGAGATTTCTAGGAAGGTGGTTTAAAAGGGAGGGAGGGATCCTTTTTCCCCATCCTTCCTCCTGTAATCTGGTATTTAGATGGGATGATTAGAGCTCTGGTAGTCATTATGGACCCTGAAGTGACTTTGAGCATAGCAGAACAGAGAGCAAGAAATGGACAGAGTTCTCCAATGACACTGTCGAACTGCCATACTAGCCCAGCTTACTTTGAGGTTTCGTATATACAAGAAAGAAAGAAATCTGTTTTATTTTCTGATATATATACGACTAACCCCAATCATGATACAGCTAAAATATAAGAAATAAGATTTGTGATGACCTAGGAATGGGAATGATGAGGGTCTTCAGCCTTAATAAGTTCAATGTTGCGTACATTTGCTAAAAAAAAAATGTTACAAGGAATCAGTATTATGAAGTCCCAACCGGCAAAGGACAGCTCAGCCAATGTGCACATTTCCCAAAGTTTACACTTTGACTGTGATAGCTTCCATCAAGAGTCTACCTATTGAAAGTTAAGCACTCCATATTCAATACCTTAGTACTGATAAAATATGATCAAGTATCAGGCACATATTATATCAATAACTGTCATTTTATCTCAGTTAAATCTAACAGCAACTCTACAAACTAAATACCCTTACTCCCATTTTGCAGATAAAGAAATTGAGAGATGGTCACATTGCTGGTAATAGAATTCAAATCTAGGACTACTTTCCTTCACATATCTTGTTATCATTGATCCTTCAAAAGATTAAACACTAACGAAGAAACAGAAAAATCTTCCTAATGCCAACTAAAACTAATTGATGATTATTTCCATTTTATAGGTTTCTAAACAAAGGGGTGGTGATGTTTTAATGTGCTAATGTTAATCAACCACTAATTTGCAGATATTCAATATACATATGTGACTGTTCAAGTACTGGTATTGATTTTAAGTACACTCACCTCTTTTACAGAGATTAGGATCCCTGTGGGATCTTATGGAGTGTATCTCCCAGGTATGGGAGAAGCAAAGAAGGAAATGACAGCTAGGAGTGTTAAGCTCTGCCCTGGGCCTACTAGAGCTGTTTGGGTTCTCTGGTTTGAGGAAAAGGCACCTAGAAGGAAGATTCAGTTTCTTCAGCTAATTGTTCACTCAATCAATATTATATTATTTACATTAAGAATAGAAACTATTTTTACAACTACAATCCTTAGTTGCTTATAGTAGGCATTTGTACTAGGTGTTCTATACACTTTAACCCATTAATCCTCACAACCACTTTATAAGCCAGGTATTGTTTTTCCATTTTACAGATGAAGAATCTAAAGATCCCAGAGGTTAAGAAATTTGCTCAAGGCCACATACTTAGTAAGTAGCTGTTAGGACTCAAACGAACTCAGAGCTAACTCCAAAGCTCACATTCTTCTATTCATGCTCCACCAGATATCGGGAATACACAGATTAGACACAGACACTGTCATCAAGTGGCTCACTAACCAGTAGTGAGGCACAAATAAACTATGTATTCAAACCTTGAATGAACATTAATACTAAGGTGAAGTAGTTAAAACTGCAGACCAGAGAAGGAATTTTCAGGGGAGGTAATGTTTGAGCTGAATTTCGGAGAATAAAGGGTAGTTAATTAGCCAACAGAAGGGTTTGAAACAGTCTCTTAAGCAGAGAGGACTTGGAAGAATGAACAGCTTATCTGGTTCCAGGCATGGCAAAGAGCTGGGTACGAGCATCAAGCAGGACCTCAATAAATATTTGTTAAATGAATGTGAAAATTGCCGACATGAAAGACTGGGGTCTGTGAGGATATGTGGAGGAAATGCAGCCAATGAGGCTAGAGGAAGCACAAATCAGATTGCAAAGGGGTTGTTGGCCACATAAAAAGTTTTGACTTTCCATTGAACACACTGAGGAATCACCAAAGGCTCTAGCACAGAGAGACTGATGGGTACAATTTGGATTTAGAAACAATGAGGGACAGACCAAAGGGTGGAGGGTCAACGGGTGGTGTTTAAGGTTAGGGGGGCTGCTGACTGAAGCCTTCAGAAGTAATCTAGCTAATAAACCAGGAACGCCTCAGAACAGGGCAAGAATATCCAGAGGAGACTGATAAGAGAATTTACATGGGTAGAACTGAAGACTTAACAACAAGATGCCAGAGGTAAGGAAGGCACAGGCGTCTGACAGGTTTATTCCAAGGCCATAAGCAGGAGGATGACTGCTTTTGGAAAAACCATGGGGAAGGTCATAAGCTGAACATGAAAAATTACAGGTCTTTTCTTAAGACACTGTAATAGAGCGGTCCAAAATAAAGGGACCAGGACCACCTAATATTAGTAGGAGTCTGAGACCCTGAAGAACAGTTTGCTTCCACAGATGAAACAGGACCAGTAAGGATGTAAAACTGATTGTTAAATTCTACTGCTTTTAACTTTCACCTAAAGGAAGATTCAGTTTAGAGCCCAGAGACAGGAGCCTGAAGGCAAGAAGGTCAATCAGATTACTTCAATAAGCAAACATACAAAACAGTCCAGTACAAGCTTACATTGCAAATTAGTTAAGACAAGGAACAATATAAAAAAGTATTCATTCTGCTTAAAGTACACCTTGGAATAAACTACCAAATATATGAAACCAAAGCACAATACAGTTTATATGCATTAAAACAAAAAATAAAAACAAACCAGGGACAATTTTGAAAAAGAATAAAATAGGAGAAATTCATTTGCCCAATATTAAGGCTTAGTAATACAGCTACCCTAATTAAAAGTGTGGTATTAGCAAAGGGATAAACATACAGATCTATGGAATAAAACAGAGAATCAGAAACAAATCCACACAAATATTCCCAAATAATTTTTGACAAAGGTGCAAAGGCAATTCAATGGAGGAAGGATAGCCTTGCAACAAATAATGCTGGAAAACTGGATATCCACATGCAAAAGAATGAAGTTGGATTCCTACCTTATGCCATATACAAAATTTACTTTAAAATGGATCAAAGATCTAAACATAAGACATAACACTATAAAACCTTTAGAATAAAATATAGGGGTAAAACTTCACTATGTTAGATTTGGCAATGATTTTTTAAAACATGACAACAAAAACACAGTCAACAATAAAAAAATAGGTAAGTTAGATTTCATCAAAATTTAAAACTTGTTATCAAAAGACACTATCAACAGAATGAAAAGGAAACCCACAGATGGTTTCAGAAAATATGTTCAGATTACCTATTTGATAAAGAACTGAGCTGGACCAAAGAGGTCTGTCAGTCTAGCCTGGGGAAAGATGGGATTGGTTGGGAGATGGACCTACCCAAGGCACACACAAAAGTGTGGGAAGCTGATTGGTCATTTTTAGAAATGACCTAGTCTGTCCCAAGACCAAACTAATATAATCCCAGGGGGAAAAAGAAGCTCTGGTTCTCTTACTCATGACCTGCACTCATACAGTGCACTCACCTTTTCTCTCCGTGAGCCATGTGGCCACAGTAGCCGCATGGCTCATGGTCTCCAGGTAGGAGCCTCACTGTCTCTCTTCTCTTGCTCACCTGGTGGTGCTCTTGCTTATGCATTCATGCACTCTCTTGCCCGGGAGCCCATGACTATGTGGCTCCAGCAGCCACATGGACCATGGCCTTGTGGGCTCCACATGGAGCCACATGGTTCAGGTTCCAGGAGGGAGCCTGAAAAGGACAGTAACCAGGAACAAGCTAAGCTACTTGGGTAGGAACTAAGACCATTCAGCAGCTGCCTGTGGACTCCAAAGGACTGTACTTTAAAATGGAGCACGAACTCTGGACACTCGCTTTTATCTTGGTCTTGCTGAGGATGGGTGGACTTTTTCTGTGGCAAAAAGAGGAGATAGGCTCTCACACTTGAGTCTCTCATTTCTCCCAGGTCACATAGCACCTAAATAAAACCTCTCCCCTTTTGCACCAGCATTTGCCTCTTAAGTTTGGCTTTTGTAGCAACAAGTAGCCAAACCTCTGTTTTTGTTCAGTTACAGGAGCACAAGAAAACTTTGAGGAGCAATAGATATGTTCACATTTCCTTGATTGTAGTAAGAGTTTCAATGCTGTATACATATGTCAAAACAATAAATTTTACACTTGGGAAGGCACAAAAAATGAAAATAACTACAGATACAGGAGATGAAAACTGAGATTACTGTCAGCAACCATAGGCAAATAATTTTGAAAACTTAAAACTATCTCAGAAATAAATAAAAACCCTGAATACTCTTGTAACTATTAAAGAAGCTGACCTGAAGTTTAAAATTTTGCCACAAAGAAGACAATGAGCCCAGACGATTAGGGGAGGAAAAAAGGGAAAAATTCCCAACTCATCCTAAGAGGTGAGTAAAACCTGGCACAAAAATTAGTCAGAAAATATTACAAGAGGTCCTAACCAGGTAGCTCAGTTGGTTAGAGCATCATCCCAACACACCAAAGTTGCAGGTTCGATCCCTGGTCAGGGCACATATAATTAACCAATGAATGCATAAATAAATGGAACAATAAATTGATGTTCCTCTCTCTCTAAAATCAAAAAATATAAAAATAATAATAAGAAAGGAAACTACAGTCCCACTTCCACGCGATAATATAGATTAGAGATCCTGAACAAAATATTAACAGATTGAATCTGGTACATAAAAAAGATAACCTATAAACAATCTGAGTTTATCCAAGTTGTACAAGAATGTTTTAATATAAAATCTGTAAGTATAATTCACCTATGTTAAAAAAATCATACAATCATTTCAACTGATATAGAAAAGTAGTGGATAGAGACACATGGATTCATGATTTTTTTAAAACCCTCTTAATTAGGAACAGAAGACTTCTTAACCATGATAAAAGTTACTATTTTAAAACAACAATAATCCTACACAATTATGCTCTTCAACAGGGAAACACTGAAAGCATTCTCTTTAAAATCAGGAATAAGACAAGGTGACCCAATATCACTTGGAGGTCTTCGCCTTTGCAGTAAGAAAAAGAAATTAGAATTATGAAAATTAGATAGGATAAGATTATTTGCAGGAAATATGAACATTTACACAGAAAATCCACAAGAACCCACAAATTATTAAAAATAATAAAGAGGGGTTAATAAGGGGGGTTTTCAAAGTGACTAGATACAGATTTTTTATATTCTAGCAAAAACAACCACTGATTTGCACTCAAAAAAGCAACCAGGAACAAGCTAAGCTACCTGGAACAGCAAAAATAGCCAGTGATTTGCACTCAAGAAAAGGGTTTGTTAGGTTGAGCGAAAACAAATCATGTTTAAATGCTGATGATTTCCTGTAAAGTATACAGAAAAGTCAAAGGCTAAAAAGGTGGAGGAGATAGTGAAATAAAGCTTTAAGAAGTGATAAGTAAGACATAATGCTGCTGCAGAAAATGGCAGAAAATGTTGACACTGGGCAGCCCCGGTGGCCCAGGTGAGATGAGAACTGTTTTTCAAGAATTCTTTTTTAGAAAAATGCTCTAAGTAGTAATGGTTTAGAGAACATACAGAATTAAGGTTGTGCTGGGTGAATTAAGGTTGTGCTGGGTAACAGAACTCTAAGCAACAGGACTGAGTACTATCAAGAGAATTAGTTGAATTGTTGAACCAAAGAGTCTAGCCTTGATAGGAATAAAAGGAAGATATTAAGGATGATTAAAGGAAATAAAATACTCAAGTGACTAAAAACTCAGAAGATGTTAGGGAATATGTTATTGTAGTGGGAACTACAGAACAGGTGGGTAAACTGGAATGCCCCAAGAGATTAATTTCACCAGAATTGTTTGGAAACTATTTTAACTAATAGGTTCTAGTCCGTGGAAAAAAATCAATATAGATGGTTGACTTGAAATATATGGACCTCAATGCCCATAAAATGAAAAAGTCTTTACTACCCTGAGATTATGCCACATGTAGCTTGTTTAATATCCTTTAAAATTCCATGTTTACTTTCCTCCTCTACTCCTGCAGGCATAGGAAACTATTTCAGTGTTGATTACCTTCTTTTAAAAAGTTAATCATGAGTATGTAGGTTATTTGAAGAATAACTCCTATCGAACTGATTAGACAGTAATTATCTAGAGGCAAATTTTATATACGAATAACTTTAATACACGCTTAAACACAAACTCTGGCCTGATTACTTGGCAAAATTTAGGCTGCAAGTTATTTTATCTGTTAGATACTGACAGACACTAGCTTCAATGGCTATGACACTAATCAACACTGAAATCTCTTATCTGGGAGGAGGGTTGTTCATATATTCAGTGTCTGCAAAGAGTTCCTGCTGAGCTAAACATAGTGCAGTGTGTACTCTACGAAAGAGTCCATGAGACATGCTTTGCAGGGGGAGGGTAGCTTAATTCTTTCAAAATGCCTGTGGAGAGTCTGGCAGCTATGAAAGCCTAGAAAACTCATGAAAGGGCCTTTTATAACTAGGGTGAATGTGGAGCACAAAAGCTAAGTCAGATGACCTACTTAAAGGTTTGCTTTTACTGATGAGAATTAATTCTCATTCCAGATTAGTCGCTTTCTAGAAAAAGAAAACCTTACATAATGGCTGGAAAATTAAGATACAAGAAGTATAACTCTACTAAGTTCCAATTTTTCCCTCTCAAATATCAACTCAAGACCTAGGATCTGTGGCCAGAGACAGAATACTTGTATATTTCTTAAGGCCCTGAAAGATATGCTCTAACTTACCTCATTGTAACAATGTGTTCTTTGACTGCTGGGTTATGAGGAAATTTAAGTTCTATAATCCATCGATCAGGTCAGAAATTTGGACTAATAATATTTTAAGAGAAAATAATTTCTTAATCTCTTCCTGGACCTTATACAAAGAAATGGATGGTAAACCCGTCTTGAAAGGTAAGGACACACTCAGCAATAAGAAGGAATGCAAGAACATGAATGAATATCAAGGTCATTATGCTGAATGCAAGAAACCAGACACAAGAGCATATACCATATGACTGCATTTATTTTTTATTATAAAAAGTTTCACAATAATTTAAGTGTTTATTAAAATTACCATTTATGCCCAGCTGGTATAGCTCAGTGGATTGAGCATTGGCTTGCGAACCAAAGGGTCGCGGGTTCGATTCTCCAGTCGGGGCATATGCCTGGGTTGCGGGCCAGGTTCCCAGTGGGGAGCACACAAAAGACAACCACACATTGCTGTTTCTCTCCTCTCCCTCTCTTTCTCTCTCCCTTCCCCTCTGTCTAAAAATAAAATAAATAAAATCTTTTTAAAAATTACTATTTATGTCCAATGAATATGCAGCAAAAACAACATACTGCTCTGGTTGGGTAGCTCAGTTGGTTAGAGTGTCATCCTGATACACCAAGGTTGTGGGTTTGAGGGTTCAATCCCTGGTCAGGGTACATACAAGTGTCAACCAATGAAAACAACAAATCACGTTTCTCTCTCTCTACCCACTCATCTCTCTAAAATAAATAAAATAAAAATTATTTTAAAGTGTTTAACTTCAGAAAAATAAATCTTCAGGTCCAGATGCCTTCACTGGTAAATCCCGCAAAACGTTTAAAAAGGAAATAACACCAATTCTACACAATTTCTTCCAAAAATATAGAAGAGGAGGGACTACTTCCCAACTCTCATTTTTACCCCAGCATTATCCTGAAAACAAAACCAGGCAGTGAACAAAAATAAAATTACAGACTAATTTCCCCCAGGAACATAAAAACAAAAATCCTCAATAGGATATCATCAAATCAAATGAAGCAATATATAAAAAGAATAACACACCATGATGAAATAGGGTTTATTCTAGGAACACAAGGATAGTTCAATTTTTTTTTAATTAATGTGAATTATAGATTGAAAAAACCCACATGAGCCTATCAACTGATGTGCATTTGACACAACCCACTCATGAGAAAAACTCTTAGCAAAGTAGGAATAAAATGAATCTTCCTCTGCTAAAAGGTATCTTAAAAATAAATCACACAAAAAACCTAAAGTCTGATTACTTTCCCCCTAAAATAATAAACAAGGCCACAATGTCCACTCTCACTACTCTTATTCAACATAGTACCATAAGTCTTACTCAGTGCAATAAGACAAGAAAATTAAAAATATCCATAGATTAGAAAGTAAGAACTAAAACTGTCCATATTTATAAAGGACATGGTAATCTACATAGAAAATCCCAAGGAATCTACCAACACCCCACCCCCACCCAAACCTGGAACTAGTACATTTAGCAATGTCACAGGATATAAGGTCAACATGGAAAAAATCACTAATGTTTCTATATACTAGTAAAGGCTAACTGAAAAACAAACTTAAAAACATAATAAAATCTAAAATCATTCCCCAAAAGAGAAAATACATAGGTATAAATCTAACAAAACATGTTAGGATCTATATGCGAAAAACTACAAAACACTGATGAAACAGTAATCAAATTAGACCTAAATAAATGAAAAGACATACTATGTTCATGTTTTGGATTCATTACCAGGACGAGAGCCACCATCTTAAAGGATAATAACTATAATGTTTTTAATCACAAAAAATAAGCTACTCTTATTGTTTAGAAATAAAATGGAATGGGAAAGAACCTGATTTTAGTTTTATTTTGTGAGGACACTTACTTAGGGGACAAAGCCTCCTCACAGCTCTGGTGTTATTTCTCTTACCTTAGTTATCTGAACTGCATTATCCATCCCCATTCACTAGAATTCCATAAATACTTTTTTTTTTTAAGTTTTGCCACCTGTAACTAAAAGAAAAAACCTTTAGAAAGGTAAAACAACCCTATTCAAATCCATGGATTTGTTCCCAGGGAGAGGAGTACACTCTAAGAAGATGTTTCATAGAGCTATGTTTAACATTTCAGGAGCCGCAGAACAAAACTCCATCTTAAAATAGTTTTTAGATCACTGAAGAGCTCATGAGAACTGGGTTTGTTGAGAAATTAGGTCTTTCCAGTGCAGGCAAGATGGAGCCCTCCTTCCTTCTAAACTTGGACTACCGTATTTTGCCGTGCATAATGAGCATTTTGCCCAAATTTTTGAAGGAAAAATAAGGATGTGCTTTATACATGGGTAGTACCTGAAATACCTTCTTTCTTGTGTTTTGTAATTATTTGTTACATAAAATTTCTTGTACCATAATATGTTCAAAAACAAATGCTAAAGCCCTGGCTGATGTGGTTCAGTGGATTGAGCGCCGGCCTGTGAACCAAAGGGTCACCGGTTTGATTCCCAGTCAGGGCACATGCCTGGGTTGCAGGCCACATCCCCAGTAAGGGGCATATGAGAGGCAACAACGCTTTGATGCTTCTTTCCCTCTCTCCCTCCCTTCCCCTCTAAAAATAAATAATAAATAAAATCTTTTTAAAAATGCTAAAATTCCTTTATAATACAAAAAACCAAGTATCTAAATAGAAACAAACAAGCAAACAAACAAATAAATAAAATTTTAAAAATTAAGATGCAAGATTTTTTTTCCCCCTGAAAGGTTGGGCCAAAAAATGTGGGTGTGCATTATACAAGGCAAGATTCAGTATTCCGCTGCAAGGTTGTTTATGGATCATTAGGTCCCCCCAGGGGGTCCTAATGTCTGATGGTAGTTTTAATTATCTTACAAATCATAGGACAGCCCTTGCATAACAAAGAATTACCCTCATATGCTAAGGTTGAAAAATCCTGTACTAGTCAAAGACCCACCTTCAGGTCCAAGTTCTGTAACTTATTAGCTAAATGACCTATGCCAAATATATTAAACCTCAATTTTTTTGGAATAAGAATAGAGCCTGAATTCAAAGTTCTCTGCCATTCTAATCCTTACAGTACCCAAATAATAAAATTTTGTTGAAATAATACCTAACCTTTAAGCATACACAATGGGTCAGATATCATACTGTTTTATGTGCTCTACCTCATTTAACCCTCAAAACAGCCCTTTAAGGCAGATGTTATCATTCATTATTCGAGTGAATAACCTGATACAAAACTTGTTCAGAATGGTCAACAGCAGAGCCAGGAAGCTGAATCTCCCAATCTGATTCTAGAGCCTTCATTCTTATCATTATCTTCCCCATATTTCTGGACCTTTGGACAGATGATTAAGAACTACATTCCTAAATTCATAGCCCACTAAACACCATAAGAGACTATGGGTCAGAAAAGAGAAGAAAAGACACCTTTTTTCCAAGTACAAATTAGCCAAGATTAGGAAAATAAGATCCAATGCTGTTAAGGATCTAATGCCACAGGTTGCTCATACTCTGCACTGACACTGTAAAAGACAACCCCTTTCAACAGAAAGGGCCTTCAGAATGTTCACACACTTCAATTTATTTTACTTCTGGGAATCTAGTCAAGAAAAATAATCCTAAACACAATAAAAAAACTTCATACAAAGACATTCATTGACTGCCCAATGACTGGGCAATGTAGTGGTCCAAGGCCCTGGCGTTTCCGTCTGGTGAGATCCTCCACTATTGGGCAGTCTTGGCTGGCAGAGACTTTGTCAGGTGTGCACTGCAGCCTGGTGGCTTCCCACACTCAATCCTACACTTTTCCTTTTTTCTCACAGTCATTACTCCCCAGTGTCGACAAAAGAAGCTGGAAGAAAACAAAGCAAGGAAATCTCTAGGACTGGATAAAAAGTAAAATGGAGAGATATATACTTCTTTTACATTGGTGGGTACAGGATAGCTAACTTTTAACATTTACAGTAAATAAAAGACGGTATGTAGGCAACAAGACAACAATGAGGAGTTTCACGGTCTTGTGCCAGGTTGTGCCTCTGAGGAGTCTGCAAATGTACTCTGAATTTTCAAAGGTAAGTTATCCTAGATGCATAAGAAAAATGAACAGGACTCACTTAAGGAAAAAGACTGAATTGTGTTAAGGAAGCTATAGGCCTAGGACGTGACTAACCACTATGACCTGCCCAGTTACGAATCTATGATTAGACCATTCCGTATGGTTACTTTCATTCACTGAGCTTGTAAGTCCTGCCATGTGGCCCCCTGAGCTTGCCAGGTCTGTAGTCCCTTGTACATTCACACAATAAGCCCCTTGCTCTCCTACTCCATCTCAGTCTGCTTTTTGGAGAACCCAACTGGCACATATATTAAGGGTATTTACACTGATGAAGAAACAAAAAACACTTGGGGGGAAAAGACTCCCAGTAAATAAACCAAAATGTTAACAATGTTGGGACCTCTGTACTATCCAAGTATTCTTGAACTATCGTCTATTACTTATTCATAATAAAAAATATTCAAAGGCTTTATGCTAAATTTTGCTCCTGAAGAAATATTCTTATGGTAGGAAAAATTGTTATATTTGTATACAGAGTGCCTAAATTCACCAAGGGGTAACTCATAAACAAACTGCTGGTGTTCCAAAAAAAAAAAAAAAGAAGCCCAAGTACTAAGGAACTAAAATACCAGGCAGTGGGCTTTACAGACATTTCATAAGCTCAGCTTCCTCATTTGTTTAATCAAAAATTGCACTAGCTTAAATGAAAGACTTTTAGAGAAGACTATGGAGGCAGTTCACCCTCCTGTTCTCCCACGAGACCAATGCCCCAGGCAGGATGACAGCAACTGGGTGAGCAAAGAGCAATCACTGGCCTTATTTCTCAATACTTGGGTCCCTTTCTCTTTCCAACTGTACTAGCAATGCATCTAAATGTAGACAGCACATTAAACACACAATTTCAAAAAGACAAAGGCTGGTGGCAAGACTCAAACCCAGGTATATCTTATTCTGAAATCTATGCTCTCACTCCCTGGTTGAATAGGGCCTATACAATGTACATCGCTAGCCAGTGAGGCTTTCTAATCACTGTCTGACTGAAAGAGTAAAAAAAACTGGCAAGGCCAATTCCTTGGTATAGCAGAAACTCCTATGCCAAAGATGGGAAACAAAACCTTGTGGCAAATTAGAGACACTGCCGTGGTTCCATTTCCTACTGTTAATAGAGTCATAGCCAGGAAGTCCTATGTTTACTATAGCAACTACTAGACTTGCTACTAACTCACCAAGTTTCTGCCTTTTTGCTTCCTCAGGAAGCAGACTGCAAAATCAGGCTCCTGATCACTTTTTTTAAAAAGGAGCTGCCATTTAAAAATAGAAATTAATAAATGCATATATAAAAATGTTACACTTTGACACCCAATATTTCTGTAAATTAAACTCAATCTTTAAAGCACACAGTCTTATTATCTTTTTTATCTTGCAATACAGCAATCTATAAAATCTCCTAAAATTCTCCAGCTACTAAAGTCTAGGAATGCTGGATAAATGGTAACATCCTTTGAAAAGCTTAGCTAAGTTCTCAAGAAAGTAGAGAAAACTACCAGAACTGAAAATAAAAAGTGAACCAAAGGCTGAAGCTGAAAGTATGTACTGACTTTTGTATTCTCCCCAGAAACATTTGTAATAAGACATTTCAGTAACGAACAGAAGTGGAGGAAAGAAGACAGAAAGCAGGAGAAAAGTAGAAAAGACTCTTGAGAAAGGTAGGGAGTTGGATTTAAGATCTCTTGCAAAGTTGTGGCCCTCAAAGGTCTAGGTTATCGATGAAAATAAACAAGGAAAAGAATCTACCTTCATGAACAAGACGAGAAAGCTTGTCTGTTTTTAAAAATATATATTTTATTTATTTACTTATTTTTTAGAGAGAGGGGAAGGGAAGAGGAAAAAGAGGGAGAGAAATGTCAAGATGAGCAAGAGATACATGGATCAGCTGCCTCTTGCAGGTCCCCAAACAGGGATCTAGCCTGCAACCCAGGCATGTGTCCTGACTGGGAATCGAACCAGAGAACTTCTGGTTCGCAGGCCAGCAATCAACCCACTGAACCACATTGACCAGACCTTGTCCAAGTGTTTAAGTTATGAGTAAGGAGAGGAAAAGGCTCCCCTTGAGAATCTGAACCCACAGACATATGCTTCACATGGATTTGAGGTCTAAATTTACTTACTCTATCTTATGATTTAGAAGCCTCCCCAACATGAGAAATGAACACAACTGGCCTATGCCAGTGATGCCCCTAGATATCTCTAGTAGATAAAAAATGAAACCACTACGGAAAGCCAAACCCTCAACATAAAATGCACAGGATTCAGAAAACAAAACAGTCTCATGAAGATTATAAAATAAGTATATTTAACAATGATTAAAGATAAAGCATCAAAATCACAAGGAAGGCATAAAACACTGTTTTTAAAAAATGAAGCAAAGACTTCCAGCCAAGATGGAGTCATAGGTAGATATACTTTGTCTCTTTGCACAACCAAAAGAAGGACAACCACAAATTTTAAAACAAAAAATAAGCATAACTGACAGAAAATCAAACTGTATGGAAGTCCAACAACAAGCAGTTAAAGAAGAAACATTCATCCAGACTGGAAGGGAGGGGTGGAGACGGGTAGTCTGGATGGAGAGGATGCGCGGTAAGGCTGCGGCTGGCGGACCGGGTGGTCCCGCATTTGTGTGCGGATAAACCAGGAGGAACAACTGGGGAGTGAGAGAGACCACACAACCCAGGGTTCTGGTGCAGGAAAAGAAAGCCTCAAAAGCTCTATGGGTAAAAACCTGTGGGGGTTGCGGTGGAGGCAGAAACAGTCTCACAGGAGAATTTGTTTGAGAGACCCACAGGGTCCCAGAACATACACAAACCCACCCATCTGGGAATGAGCACTGGAAGTCCCCAATTTGCTTGTGGGTAGCAGAGGAAGTGACTGAAAGCTAGCCGAGGGCCAAGAAAGAGGTATTATTCTTTCTCAGACCCTTTGCCCACATATAGCACCACAAGACAGTGATATGGGTTGCCCCGCCCTGGCGAATACCTATGGTTCTGCCCTTCACAACATAATAGGTGTGCCAAGACAAAAAAAATACGGTCCAAACGAAAGTACAGATCAAAGTTCCAAAAACAGAACTAAGTCATGAAGATACAGCCAATTTAACAGATGCAGAGTTCAAAACACTGATAATCTGGATGCTCACAGATTGGTGGAATATGGATGCAAAAGGGAGGAAAAAGTGAAGGCTATGCAAAATGAAATAAAGCAAAATATGCAGGGAACCAACAGTGAAGGGAAGGAAACCGGGACTCAAATCAACAATTTGGAGCAGAAAAAAAAAAATTCAACCAGAACAGAATGAAGAAACAAGAATTTGAAAAAATTTGGAGAGGTTGAGGAACCTCTGAGACAACTTTAAATGTTCCAACATCCAAATCACAGGGGTGCCAGAAGGAGAAGAAGAACAAGACATCGAAAACTTATTTGAAAAAATGATGACGGAGAACTTCCCCAATCTGACAAAGGAAATAGATTCCAGGAAGTCAAGGAAGCTTAGAGTCCCAAAGTTGGACCCAAGGAAACACATACCAAGGCACACCATAATGACATTACCCAAGATCAAAGATGAGAGAATCTTAAAAGCAGCAAGAGAAAAGGACACAGTTACCTAGAAAGGAGGTCCCACAAGACCATCAGCTGATTTCTCAAAAGAAACTATGCAGGCAACAAGGGGTAGAAAGAAGTATTAAAAGTCATGAATGACAAGGACCTACATCCAAGGATACTCCATCTGTCAAGGCTATCATTTAGAATGGAAGGGCAGATAAAGTGATTCCCAGATAAAGTAAGCTTAAAGGAGTTCAGCATCACCAAGCCTTTATTAAATGAAATATTAAAGGCACTAGTCTAAGAAAAAGATGATCAGAAATATGAACAATAAAATGACAACAAACTCACATCTATCAACAACTGAACCTAAAAAAACAAAAACAAACTAAGCAAAATGCTAGAACAGGAACAGAATCACAGGAATGGAGATCACATGGAGCATTATCAGCGGGGAGGGGAAGGGTAGAGAATGGGGGAAAACATATAGGGAATGAAGTGTAAATGGTACGTACAAAATAAGGGGAGGTTAAGAATAATACACGAAAGAGAGAAGCCAAAGAACTTATATGTACGATCCATGGACATGAACTAAGTAGGGAAATGCTGGTGGGAGGGAGGGGTGCAGGGCAGAGGGGAATAAAGGGGAGAAAAAAAATGGGACAACTGTAATAGCATAATCAATAAAATATATTTGTTAAAAAGGAAAAGAAATGAAGTAGAACAACCAAATGGAACTTCCACAGTAAAACAGAGTCACTGAAATCTAAAATTCTTTTTTTTAAATCTAAAATTCAATAGCTGGGTTAAGCACTGGAGAAGACAAAGCTGAAGAAAGAATTAGTAAACTGAAAAATGTATCAGAATTTATTATTCAAAAAGCTGCACAAAGAAATAAACATTCCCTGATCTAAAAAAATAGTTGCAGAACTAAAAGATATAAAGCTGATTGTAAAATTGACATAGAAATACAAAGGACTTAGAATATCCAAAACAATTTTGATAAAGAAAAGAAAGCTGGAAGGCTACCTGATAGTGAACAAGACAGTATGCTATTGGTATAAGAATGGACATATAAGCCAAGAGAATAAACTGGAGAGTACAGAAATAGAACCACACATAGACACTCAACTGACTTTCTACAAAAATGCTAACGCAATTTAATGGGAACATAACAGTCTTTCCCCACAAATAGTGTTAAAACAACTGGATATCTATATGGAAAAAAATGAACTTTGACCCCTAGCCTAATGCCATATACAAACATTAACCTGAAAAGATTATCAGACCTAAATGTAAAAGCTAGACCTAAGCATTAAGAACGCATAAAAGAGAAAACTTTACAATCTTGATACACTGTCTTAATTTTATATTACTCCATAACAAATTACCAAAAGTTAGAGGTCAGAGTCCAGGCATAAGGTGGCTGAATTTTCTGTTCAGGGTCTCCCAAGGATAAACTCAAAATACCTGGCATCTAGAGCTATATTCTTATCTAGCACTCAGGATCCTCTTCTAAGTTCACGTGGTTGTGGCAGAATTCACCTCCTTGCAGTTATAGGACTAAAGGTCCCCGTTTCTTTGCTACTTCCCACCCACTGGCCATGCTCAGTTGCTGAAGGCCATCTGCAGTACTTGCTATATCGGCCTCACCATCTTCAATGTGAGCAATGAAAAAAAAACTCCCTCTTATATCTTCATATTTCAGATCCTTTTACTTCTTCTGGCCCCAGATTTTAAGGGTTCAGGTGATTAGGTCAGGCCTATCTGCATAATCTCCCTTTTGCCATGTGATGTACTACTCAATCACTAGAGTAACGTATCATCATAGTAATAACAAAATACCCAAACTCCCAGAAAAAAAAATTATACAAGAGTGTGGGTTAGGTCATTAAGAGTCACCTTAGGAATCTGTCTACCCACAGAAAGACAGACTTCTTAGATTGAACACAAAAAGCAGGGACTATTTTAAAAAACTGATAAAGACGACCATCAAAATTACAACTTTCTGCTTTTTGAGAGATCATTAAAAACAAAAAAAGATCTCGTTACTTCCGGTCAAGATGGTGGTATAGGTAAACACAACTCACCTCCTCATGAAACCACATCAAAATTATAACTAAAATACAGAACAACCATCACTCAGAACCATCAGAATCAAGTTGAATGGAATCTGACAACTAGAGAATTAAAGAAACCACATCCATCCAGAATGATAAGGAAAGCAGAGATGCAGAATGGGCTGGTCCCACATCCATGTGTGGTGGACAAAAATTTGGGAGGGATATCTTGGGAGTGAGGAGTTCTAGCCCAACACCAGGCCTCCCAGCCCAGTGTAAGTCCCCATAACTTCTAGTTGTAAAGCCAATGGGAATTGAGTTGGTGGAAGAAACTTCTGGAGTGCCAAGCGGTTCCTCTTAAAGAACCCACACATGGAATAGACAAATTCACTCTCTCTAAGCTCCAGGACTGGGTCTGCAGCTTGAAAAGCACCAGCGGCATACATGGTGAAACTGAACTGTCTGGCAGAGGCCATTGTCCCTTTTCACAACCCTCCCTCCACAGAGCTACAGAGCCAGCCGGCTGGTGCCATATCTGAGACTACATCAAGCTAGTTAACACTGTTTGCCCTGCCCTTGAGATTCCCTAAGGCTCCATCCCACCCAACTTACAGGCATACCCAAGTTGCTTTTCCATATGAATGGCTGGTCTGGACTCATGCTAAGTCATCTCAAATAAGCAACAGCCAGCCTCAGTGAACCCCCAGCTCCTGTACCTCTTTCTCAGTGGCCCCAGGCACGTCACTAGCAGCAACTAGCCTGGATTCACAGCTTGACTTCATCTGGTAATCTCCAAGACCAGCACAAGTTAACAGCCATCTCAGATTGCTTTATAGCTCAGGCAGGTGGCCCTGGGCAGAACACAGGTGGGGACTGACCTTGGCCTGCACACCCAGTGGACAGCTACAGACCACATCAGAGCACTACCACCCTGTCCCTGCACAGCTGTGCCTCCACAGAGGCAGAGGTTGGTGGTCAGTGGTCACTGCCAGTTCTTACAGCTGACTGGCCTGGGGGAAAATTCGACTGACCTGCCAACAGCAACCAAGCTTCAACTACAAGAGGAGGGTGTCATTAGCCCACATGAAGGTTCCACCTCGAGTATCTAGCTTGGATGGTAGGAGAGGCTGTGCCACTGGACCCTACAGGACACCTACTACATTAGGCCATGCTACCAAGACAGGGAGTCATAGCAGCTCTACCTAATACATAAAAACAAACACAGGGAGGCTGCCAAAATGAGGGAACAAAGAAACATGGCCCAAATGAAAGAACAGATCAAAACTCTAGAAAAAGAGCTAAACAAAATGGAGATAAACAATCTATCAGATGCAGAGTTCAAAACACTTGTTATAAGGATACCTAAGGAACTTTGTGAGGGCCTCAACAGCATAAAAAGATCAAGTAAGAAATGAAGGATACACTGATTAAAATGAAGAACAATTTACAGGGAAACAACAGTAGAGTGACCGAAGAAGCCAAGAATCAATCAATGATTTGGAACATAAAGAAGCAAAAAACAACCAATCAGAACAAGAAGAAAAATAAAGAATCCGAAAAAACAAAGATAGTATAAGCAGACTCTGGGACATCTTCATGCATTCCAACATTCACATCACAGGGGTGCCAGAAGGAGAAAAGAAAGGGCAAGAAATTGGAAATCTATTTGAAAAAATAATGAAAGAAAAGATCCCTAATTTGGTGAAGGAAATAGGCATACAAGTCCAGGACGCACAGAGTCCCAAACAAGGTGGATGCAAAGAGGCCCATTCTAAGACACGCTATAATTAAAAGGCCAAAGGTTAAAGATAAAGAGAGAATCTTAAAAGCAGCAAGAGAAAAGCAGTTAAGTTACCTACAGGGGAGTTCTCGTAAGACTGTCAGCTGATTCTCAAAAGAAACTTTGCAGGCTAGAAGGGACTAGCAAGAAGTGTTCAAAGTTATGAAAACCAGGGACCTACAGCCAACATTGCTCTATCAATCAAAGATATCATTTAGAACTGAAGGGCAGATACAGAGCTTCCCGGACAAGAAAAAACTAAAGGAGTTCATCATCACCAAACCACTATTACATGAAATGTCAAAGGGACTTATTTAAGAAAAAGATAAAAAACTATGAACAGTGAAATGACAGCAAACTCACAACTATCAACTGAACCAGAAAACAAAAACAAAAACTAAGCAAACAACTAGAACAGGAACAGAATCACAGAAATGGAGATCACATGGAGGGCTATCAGTGAGGAGGGAGGGGGGAGAATGAGGGGGGAAGGTACAGGGAATAAGAAGCATAATTGGTAGGCACAAAATAGACAGGGGAGGTTAACAGTATAGGAAATGGAGAAACCAAAGAACTTATATGAACAACCTATGGACATGAACTAAGCCGGGGCCGGGCAGGATGCTGGGGTGGAGGGCAGGGCGGAGGGGGATAAAGGAGAGAAAAAAATTGGAACAGTAATAGTATAATCAATAAAGTATACTTTAAAAAAGGACTTAAGAAAAAGAAGATCAAAACTGAACAATAAAATGGCAATAAATACATATCCATCAATAATTGAATCTAAAAAACCAAACTAAGCAAACAAGAAGAATGGAGAGAGACTCATTAATAAAGACAGTGTTTGGATTGTTGGCAGGTGGGAGGGGGTAAGGGGTGAAGAGGTGAGGGAATTAAGAAGTACAAATAGCCAGTTACAGAACAGCTATGATGATGTAAAGTACAATATAACAAATGGAGCAGCCAAAGAACCTATGCATAACCCATGGACAGAAAAAATGGTGTGGGGATTGCCTAGGGAGTGGGCAGTACTGGGTGGATGGGGACAAGGGGGGAAAAAGTGGAACAACTATAATAGCATAATCAATAAAATATAAATTAAAACAAAAACAAAAAAACCAAGACAGAGGCTGGGAGGAAAATATTTGTAACACATACACATGATTGATGAACTGTAACCAGAATATATAAAGAAGTCTTACAACTTTTTAACTATTAACAAAGCATTAATATTAACAAATAATAATCCAAAAAATGGGCAAAGGACTTAAGATGACACTTCAGAAAAGCAAATATACAAAAGCCAAAAGCATATAAACAGATGCTCAAAATTACTAGGTATTAGGAAAGTAAAAACAAAAACCACCACAGATCCATTACATAATGACTAAAAAGTAAAATCCTGAAAATATCAAGTTTGGAGAGGATGTGGAGGAACTGAAACTCTTGCACACTGCTAATAAGAATGGAAAGTGTAAAATTATGGAATGCAGTGTGGCAGGTTCTTATAAACTTAAAAACCAGCAATACCTAAGATGTACCCAAAAGAAATAAAAACATATATCCACACAAAGACCAGTACACATGTGTTCCTAGCAGCTTTATTCATGAGGGAATCAAACTAGAAACAACCCAAATGCTTATTAACATATGGAAGACAAGCTACTTAGACCTTCAACCCTGGATCAAAAATATTCGAGGAAAAAATGTTAAGTTGTTGCTGACATGTACTACATATTGTAATTAGGCCTACATAGTTGTGTCTGTACTGTACACATATAGACTATTTTTTTCTTGTCATTATTCCCTAAACAACACAGTGCTATTTCCTACACAATAAATACCATTTACATAGCATTTACATTGTATCAGGTATTATAAGCAATCCAGAGAAGATTTAAAGTATACAGGAGTTTGTAGGTTATATGCAAATACTATGCCATTTTATGTAAGGGACTTGAGCATCTGAGGATTCTGGTATGAGAAGCAGCAGTCCAGGAACCAATCCCTCATGAATACTGAGGGATGGCTGTATAGAACATTCATACAATGGAATACTACTCAGAAAAAAGAAAAAAGGAATTACTAATACATCTAACAACATGGGTGAATGTCAAAACATCATGCTGGGTGAAAGAATCCACACAAAAGAGCAACTACTACTACACCTGACCTTTGAACAATGTAGTTTTGAACTGCACAGTCAATTGAAAAATTCCTGTATAAGTAGACCTGTGCAGTTCAAACCCATGTTGCTCAAAGGTCAATTGTACTCTATTTAACACTTCAAAAGAGACAAATACAAATCAAATTTTCAGTGACAGAAAGCAGATCTATAGTTGCCTTGGGCCCAAGAAGGGGTTGAAGTAGTATGACTGGGAAGGGCACAGGGAACATTTTGGAGTTCAGGTAATGGAGTTAAGGGTATATCTTGACAATGGTGATGGTTACTCAAGTATTTGGCAAAACTTACCCAACTACATATGGAAAATGGGTACATTTTATTGCAAGATTGATTACACCTCAATAAAATTGATTTTTAAAAAGATACTCTCCTATCATATCCTGAAGACATGGCTACAATAAAATCTTGCTGACCAGTCTTTCATAATAAACCCTACATACAATGCAAAAGATGGAATAAAAGAGAGGCTAACAGCTAATTAGTTGCTATTTAAAAGTCTACATATTGATGTTATATGCCATATTAATAAGGGGGAAAACACATGATCATCTCAATGCAGAAAAAGCATTTAACAAAATCCAATACCCTTTGATGACAAAAACACTCAACAATGCTTGTAGTGGCCAACAATGCTGTCCACTATGCTTTTTTTCTGTTCATCATCTCACAAATCCACAAATTTATCCACTTTTCCCTCTTTCCCACAGATTCACTGTACGCTACAGATGTCACTTTCTGGAGTGACCATGTACAAATTGGCAAATTTCCTCTTCTTTTTTCTGGATGTATTATATTGTTGATTCATTAACACTGAACTCAAGGCAACAGCACTGTAACTTGTAACTGAACAAAGTTTATTTAACATGCATTTTTTTCCATAAGGCATACATCATAAGGCATTAATTCAGCCTTCCTGAACTAATGTATACTAGACAGCACTTCAGCCCTATGCTTGGGGGCCATTTTAAACAATGAAATCAGCAATAAAAAGTACAAAATAGCTCAGCTGGTGTGGCTCAGTGGACTGAGTGTTGGCCTGCGACCTGAGGGGTCACCAGATCAATTCCCAGTCAGGGTACACGCCTGGGTTGCAGGCCAGGCCCCCGTTGAGGGTGTGCAAGAGGCAACCATACACTGATGTTTCTCTCCCTCTCTTTCACCCTCACTTTCCCTCTTGAAAGGAAGGAAGGGAGGGAGGGAGGGAGGGAGTCTAAAACACATGGCACCAAATAGACTGTGAAAAGGACCCTTGTTTACAGTAAGAGAGCTGAAATAAGAAGGCAAAGCATCACCCTGTACGACCTCAGCTAAGAAGGTATGTGTTGAACCCTACAAAATTTTCACCCCTCTGCACATGTATATGACCATGAAAGAGAATACTGACTTCGGGGTTACAAATAAATTTTAGCAAGTAGGTGAATCTGCAAATATAGAATCTGGAATAATGATGGTCCACTGTACTTCCTTCCTTCCTGAATAGTTCAGCCTAAATACCATTAGGTGGTGCTGAACAAGGTTGGTATACACATGGTCTCATAAGGGAAGACTGACTGGGTACCTTAGGGGGGCTTTTGATCAACGAAGTAAATGTATTAAGAATTATAAGAGCTAAGTTTCTCCATCAGAGAGACAGGAGTTACAAATATGAAAAGAAGAAAAATAAAATGAACTCTGAGATATTTGGCTGGACTCAGAGGTATCAATGTGAACTCACAGCATTTTAAAGAGAGAGAAATATAGACATGGGTGCATTTGTAAGTGTATATATGTTTGTGTATGTACACACTCACTGAAAGTGCTTAGGAGCAGTAATGCCCCAGTAGAACAATCATACCTAGTATCCAGACTTGATTTCTAAATACATTCTTCAATAAAAAGAGCCAGGGCTCCTTGGTGAAACGACTGTTATCAGGGCTGAGGCAGAAAAACAGGAAGGGACTGAAACATCTTGTTCTATCAGAAAGCAAGGAAGGGATGTGATCAAAGAATGATAGGACATTCCAAAAGGATACAGGAGCCAGCTTAAGTCAGCAGCTTCCACCGATCAAATCTGAGACAAATGCAACATCAAATAACAGATTATATTATTAACAGGTTATATTAACAGATTTTATTCAATGACTAATTCACTGAATAAAGTAGGAATCCATATGTCATATTAATATAATAGAATAAACGAGGACAAAAGAAAGTTTTTCCTTACAATGGTATCTCAATTGATGAATGTGGAAGAAACAATGAAATTAGAAAAATCATCACTGGGTAACCACTGTAGTAATAATACAGCCAAGAAACACCAATGATGCTAAAACTAATGGGTCAAAATTTGACAAGAAATGATATTTACATGGTCACAAAGTACCTCTTTCTCACAAAATACTGACTACAAAAATGGAAAGAATAGATAAATTTACAGTAGAGAAAACTGGCAGACACCATCTGAATCAAGTGATCAAAGTTAACTAACACACAGAAATAGGACACAGATATTGCATACCTCTGACAGGCTAGATAAGAATACAGTACAATTTAAGTAGTATTCTTGACAAAATGCATATTCTGAATCTATCTCTAAAGAAACATCAGACCCAAATTGAGGAACAGTTCTCAAAATAATTAAGTCTATATTCTTCCAAAGTATCAAGATGATCAAGTCAAAGACAGACATAACAACTAAATACAATGGGTGATTCTGAACTGGATCCTTCTGTTACAGAGGATATAATTTGGACAACTGGTAAAACTTGAACGGGATCTGAAGATTAGCTGGTACTAGTGTATCACTGTAAGTTCCTGATTTTAATGGGCATATTGTGGTTACATAGGAGAATATCCCTGTTTGTAGGAAATACACACTGAAGTATTCAGGGCTGATGGCCATCAAGTAGGCAACTTACTTTCAAATGGTTCAGTGAGGGGAAAAGTTCTTTGTACTATTAGTGCAACTTATCTATAACTTTTTAAGTATTTCAAAATAGAGCACAAATGCAAATATAACAATAAAAAAGCACATACCAATGTCTCAGTATTATAAATACCTAATTGTTTCTAGTAAAATTTCTGGATAAAAAGTACTCCATAACCCCTACTTTCTTTTACTAGATCAAATTTTCACACTGTCCAATAGGAATTTCTGTGATGTTGAAAATGTTCTACATACATACTGTCCAATACAACAGCCCATGAGGCTGATGACTATCATATTGGGCAGTGTAGTTCTAGAAAAGAGAAGTAAAAGGCCGTAAAAGATTCAAAAGCTTTTTCATAAAAACGTTTTAATACTAATTAGACTGTAAAACAAGTTATGTTACTTTATTTTTTTCTATACTTGCTGATAGACTAATGGCCCCGTATATTTTTCAAAACTCTTATCTTCTAATTTCTTAAGTCTGAATATCTATTAGAAGCAACTACCTATCTTTGGTTGACGGCAGTTTTTGTTTTTCTTTAAACTGACTTCCCTTTTGGTATAGCATTCCTATTGATTCATAGCCATGTCTTCTCTACTTTTTGAAGTATGCTTTTCTAAAATCTAGGGATTCATACATGTCTACCCAATATCCCCACCTCTGGCTCTCACAAAGTTAGATCACAAAGTCATTTTCTCCCAAACTTCTTATAATATACATTTCACTTTTATCACCTTCCCCCAGTCATAGCTGCTAAACTGTATAACTGTTGTTACAGGTTTATTTCCTGCCTTGCTCAAGATAAGGTTCCTCCTGATCAGATCAGTTTATTTCAGGAAAAGTATATTATTCCTTGTCTACATGAAATAGACTTAATTACCACTAACACAATCATTCCAGTATTTTAAACCAAGCTCTAAAAGCCAAAGTCTAGTTTAATGACATCATCTACATAGACTACAAGAAAAGAAAAATAGCATGTCTCATGCACATCAAATTCTACAACTCCTGATTTGAAAAGAAATGGAAAGTAGAATTCTCATCCCTGGTGATATACCTTGGTAACCTAATGCCTTGAGCAAATGCAATACCAGTCACTCACCTACCAGGTTGTTTTTGTTCATGACAGAATTCAGAACTAGAAAAAAAAATGCACCCATGAAGTTAACACCTATGCTAACCATCTTTAAAAACATTTAACAAATCTATAAAAATCTAGAATCCTACTAAAGGTAGAACTATTTTAAACAAGAGCTGATTTAGAAAAATCCCTTCAGTCCTGGATGGTGTGGTTCAGTGGATTGAGTTTGGGCCTACAGACTCAAAGGTTGCCAGTTCAATTCCCAGTCAGGGCACATGAGTGAGTTGTGGGCCAGGTCCCCGATTGGGGACGCGTGAGAGGCAACTTATCAATGTTTTTCCCACACACTGATGTTTCTCTCCTTCCTTTTCCCTCTCTCTAGAAGTAAATTTTTAAAAGTCTTTTAAAAGAAAAATCCCTCCACCCCCTTGCTTCTATTAATAGCTATTTAAAACAACAAAAATAAAATTAAAAAGCAATTCCAAATTCTTAAATTCAATTATCATTTATAAGATGCTTAATGCAACCAACAAAAGTTCTATTTCATTTGAAAAATCAAACCCTCAACTTGGAAGTTAACATGGCATCAATGCAAGTAGTGCCCACTAGACTGTTCTTGTAAAACAACTCAAGAAGATAAAAAAGCTAAGACGGGGGTGAGGGAATCTGATGGAACCTATACTTCACATGTTCTGTCTTCTGAACAGAACATGTATGGAGAGCTAAGGCAGGAAAGGAAAAGAATTAACCCTCCTCTCTCTACTCAATTCAGGAATGCCAAACTCGAGACTGTCTCAAATAGATTCTCTGTCTCTTAACCAGCTAACAGATGTTACCAGTACTGCTCGGTTGTTGTTATTCACGGAGTCAATGCCAAGTTTAAAGTGAACTACAAACCAGAAGTTTAGAAGATAAACTAATTCAGTACAACCTGAAGTAGAATCTGCTGAGATGTGTTAATACAGTTGATGATAAAAATATGTATGAAGTAGAAAAGGGCTTATCATTTTTCATCAACGAGTACTCTGGAAAATACTTGAATTTATCATGTGCTTTTGAACCAACAATGTTGAAGGTGAACTTCATTTGCTGTCATGGACTTAACCATTGTCATAAATACAAACTGAATAACCTGACTCGGCTGATCACACAACAGCTTGACAGCTTAGCAGTAGTAAAAAGTTTTATTGTGATTTTTTATTTTTTAGTAAAAAGTAAAAGACTTATATGATCTGAAGAGAAACCAGACTATGTCATTTATTATTTTAAAGCCAAGTGTCGAGACTGAAATTTTTCAAAAGAATAAGACCTCTTTTGGCCACTATTATCAAACAATGAACAGTTCTGAAACAGCTTTTCCTGTAGATTTTATAATATTTAATAAATTCTACCCAAAATTACAGGGCCATCTTTAAAAACATTTACATGCAAATCTGAAACTGCAGTTACATCACTTCTGAAACTGCATGCAAATCTGAAACTGCAGTTACATCACTTAGAAAAAAACTAATATTTGAATCATGAGCAATGTCAAGGTGATTTATATACTTCCCATGCTGTCAAAAGTTCAAACAAGAAATGAGATCTCAATTCCAAAATAAATTTTCAGGGGACAGGGTGGGGCAAAAGTAGGTTTACAGTTGTGAGTACATGAAGCACAGAGTTTATTCTTATATTATTATTTATTGTATTATTCTCCATATGAACAACTATAAACCAACTTTTGCCCCACCCTATATTTTCTTAGCTCAAACTACAGCTCTGCAAGCATTTTTAGGGCTTCAATGCAAGTGTAAAGAAAATGTCTATATTTCAAAATCAATTTAATAGTGTAAACACAGAACTTCCACCTAACCTTCTATTGAAAGTACTTAATCTGCAATGTAATGATATGCTAAAAGGTAAATATTAAAAGAAAAATCTAATATAGTTCTATAAATTTTTTTCAAGATATTAATATGCTCCATTAAAATCATATGCTTGTGGGTTGATATTAGTATTTAGCTGTACATCTATGTAAAGATATTTTCGAAGATTAAATATATAAAATCTCATTACATATCGTATTAATAAACATTATAAGCCAATTTTGATAATAGGAAACACTGACTCTGAAACCCTACTAAGCAAAATGTATCAGCCTAAAGAAGAATTCCATTTTTCTCATTAGTACACTTATTACCAAAAGTTGTACTTAACAGCAATCATTATTAATTTAGTATTAACAAAATGTTATTATATTTGAATTTCATCAATAAGAAATTTGTGAGAATTTGTGTTTTCTCTCGTTATATAGTACCTACATAATAGCCTCAATTTTGATTTCTGGCCTGCAAAGCCTAAGTTATTTACTCTCTGGCTCTTTACAGAAAATGTCTGATGACCCTCCTGTGGAGAAAGGTTTTCCTTAACATAAGCATATAAAAACATCTCTTTTATTTCCTCCAGGGATTGGTAAAAAAACATTTACCCAACAAATAGGACATGGGCTAGGTTACTACAGAAAAGGTACAGTAAATCAGGTAATCAAAAAAATATATGTAACTTGTATACCTGATTTCTACTTAAAAACAAATATATTTACATTCATTCATCTGCCAATATTTTGACAGAATGCCAAGGCCTCATCTTTGAGTACAGATGTGCTAAATAATGTTTCGTGTTTATTCTTGCATATATCATATCCATAATACATACCCGATTTCAAATTTCAATTTCTTTAAAGTAGAGCAAGAACTTAGACAACTGTGAGACAGCTGAGCATCAAACCATTAATATGATTTCCCTCCCTAATCTTTCAAAGTATTCATGCTTACAACTAATAAGACTGTAATTGGGTAGGGGAGTGGGTTGTTTATCCAATTATTTCAAGATCTTCAACTTAACTTTCTTAAAAACAACTATTTTTGCTAACTCATATTTCATTAGTTTATATAATATGTAATTAGGTTACAAAATTACAATGGGTGTGACTGGCATAAGCAGGTTTGAAGTATACTGACACCTCAAGCATAAAATTCAACTAGTGACTGCAAAAGGCAAGGTATATAGAGAGTAGTCTACCAGCCATGAGTTGCTTCTTATTTTAAGAATCACTCAATACATTCTAGAGAAAGGATAAAGAATGTGGTTACTTCAGTAATTTGGTTAAATATACTCTATAATCTGGTGATTATTTAAGCATAGCCTAAATTAGCAATCTTCATGTATTTTTCCCCATACAGACCACTGTTGCAGGTCCATTTTATTGAATACTCCATCCTTTACTCCCTGATTTTTAAATGTTATTTTTTATCACATTCTAAACTCCCACATATGTCCAGGTCTGTTTTGGAACTTACTATTCTGCTCAAAATACTTCCTTGTTGATTCTAACATGAATGCCAAACTGTCCTAAACACCTTTAACTTTCTGATATATTTTACTACCTGGATAGTCAAGTATGATATACCTTCCCCACTTCTACTGCCCTCCAATTATTGTTCCTTTTCAAAATATTCTCAACTATAAGTTTACTCTTCCAAATGAATGCATGTGTATCTTGTCTAGCTCTCAAAAAGGTACACCCCTGGGCTTTCAAAACCATCTATATTAAGTCTGTAGAATAATTTAGGGAACACTGGTATGTATACAATAAGTTTATCATATTTAAGTCTTTCGCACTCAAGTACACAGCATAAATATCCAATTTATTTATATCTTTTTAAAAATCCTTCAGTAAAGCCTTACCACTTTCTTCATACTAGTCTTGCACATTTCTTAGGTTAATGTGTGCTCTCTCCTACCTCTACATCATTTTTTAAAATTTAAAATTCTGCTAGTGTAGCACTTAACACAGTATAAAAAATTCAATGTTGTAAGAAAAGGTCATCCTCACTTCATCTTTCTCCACTCACACCCCTCCAAAACAAGATGCTGTCAAGGGAAGAGGATGTGTCTTATTCACCTTTGAAATCCTGTCATCTACCTAGCATGTAGCAATCAATCAATTATTCTTAAACTGATAAATATCTTGCTAAGTTATGTAAAGCAAATAATAAATATTTATATGGGACAAAAAAATAGGTGGTTTATTCATTTGAGGCAGGTAGGCGATTCTTAAATCCTCCACCCCTGTTAGTCTAAAAAATAGTAGAAGTCAAAAATACCATCCTTCCTTGTCCTGGCCGGTGTGGCTCAGTTGGTTGGAGCATCATCCCATGGACCGGAGGGTTTATGGCCTGACACCCAGTCAGTGCACATAACTGGGCTGTGGGTTCGGTTCCAGGTCAGGCGTGTAAGGGAGGCAACCAATCTATGTTTCTTTGCCACATCGATATTTCCCTCTCTCACTCTCCTCTCCCTTCCTCCTTCACTAAATGCAGTGAAACAATGTTCTCGGGTGAGGATTAAAAAAAATATTAAAAATCTTCCTTCCTTAAAAGGTCTTATATGAGTTCAGCATAAGCCTTCTCTAAATTTATTTTTCAGCCTTTACAACCTCATCAATAATTCTATTTCTTGTGTATAAATAAAATAGCCAACATTGAGTGCTCCCCAGAAGTAAGGTGTGTTAAAGAATTTAGCTCATTTACTCTCACCACAGCCCCATAAAGTGGATAGTATTATCCCCCATTTTGCAGATGAGGAAACTGAGGCACAGAAAGGCTCAATAACTTGCCCAATGTTACATCTCTAATAAGTAGCAGAGATGGGATTTGAACCAAGGCAGTCAGCTTCAGAATCCAAAAGATATTTTTTTAATTTTTTTTTTTTAATCCTCACTGAAGACTTTTTTTTAAAATTACTTTGTGAAAAACAGGAGGGAGAGTGAGGAAAATGGATGTGAGGGAGAAACATCGACTGGTTGCCTCCTGTACATGCCCAGACCAGGTATGTACCTGGACTGGTGATCAAACCCAAAACCTAGGATGTGACCTAACCAGGAATTGAATCCGCAACCCTTTGGTTATGGGATGATGCGCCAACCAATTAAGCCACACTGGCCGGGGCCACAAAATATTTTAAAAAGCACATCATTTCATATTTTCATTTCATTAGTAAGTAGACTTTAGTGAGTCAGCTGAAAACTTTCACTGTGCTAAATAAAGCTTAGCATATCTACAACTCAACATTTCAAATTCATAAAATTCAAAACAAACAAAAAGTCTTAAATTATAATCAGCAATGTTTTAAAATATTCTTAAAAAGGACTAAATATTAATAACTCTGTATTTTATGGTCCCGGTGTTTAAATTAAACATAAAGATCTTGAGTTAAATACTGAAGTTTTGTTTAGCAACCTGTTAATACTTAACTGAATCACTTAAATCTGTTTAATGCCATTCCCAACCCGTCTCTGGGATGACCTGGAATCATTTGGCTCCAATGTTCCCAAAATGTAATATTTAAAAAATCTCGAGTTTTTAAAAGAAAGGATCAGACCAGTGCTGGGAGCTGCCAAGATTGAGTTTACTGAGTTTACTGCCTGGTTTCCATGACTGCATCAATCTGAGATCAGCATAAGAGAGAAGATGTATCCTTGGAAACCAACTCTTTGCTTCCTTCAATTAAGAAAGGAAGTAGGAAAAAAAGAGAGAAAGGGATCCAGAATAATTTAACTTGTGTTTAATAAGCCCATGGCACATGATAATCATGGGCAAAAGTCCTGTCCTGATCAAACTTGTGAGAAAGTTATGTGGTACCTAGTGGAAAACCTCAAACTGGTTTTACAGACAATATCTTATGATCCACATACAATAAGTACAGGGGTGGGGCAAAAGTAGATATATAGTTGTAAGAGAGTTTATTCTTATATTGTTACTTATTAGTTATTATATTAATTCCCATACAAACAACCGTAAACCTACTTTGCACCACCCTGTATTTTGGTTTCAATTTTTAAAAGATGATAACAAAAGGTGCTGTACCGATAAGAACTTTATAAATAATATCTAATTAATAACAATATTTAGTATGCTTCAATATCCTTACTGTAAACTGCATGGAACCATCTAAATTCTTCACACACATCCTGCACAATCTAGAAATGTTCTTTGTTTTAGGCACTGCAAGTTGTAAAGTTCAAAATGAAACTTTTTTTTTCCAAATTCTGGAGCAGATTGAATATACTTATGAAAATACCTATACTTCATAACATAAGTTACAGATTCATTCATCTCAACTACATTTCTAACTTAAGAACTTCCAATGAAGTACAAATGAACTTTAATGAAACATTAAATACAGTTTCCCAGGTTTTCTTAAACCAGGACCCTCCTTCCCTGGAGCTATAAATACACTTCCTGTAATCAATAGCAATGGCTGGAGCAACCTCTAGGTTCAAAAGAACTAAAAATACATTATTGTACATATCCTTTCTTCTGCTACCCACACACCATTCCAAAAGGAATGGACAGAGGGATAGCATTGTATAAAGTTCAGCTGAGAACATTGCAGAGACTGTAATTTTTACTTAAAAGGCTACCTTCAATTTAATGATGTCCAGGGAGGAATTAATCAGCTATTAGAGGATCAGAGTAAATTTTTAATTTTTTGGAAATGCTATCCCTGGTTACAAGTTATAATTTGCATTTCATTAACTGATATTTGGGGACCTCTGTCAAGCCATGTTAATAGAAATTCATGCATATGAGAACTGAACAAAGTGAGAACTGAACTGTGTGTATATAAAAATGGCACATGGAATGAGACAGAGGTGCTCAGCCAACACTTTAGGGGGATGGAATCAATGAGATGGCTCTAATGGTCAGGAGGTGTTATCTACAGAGGGTGGAGCACAAAGGATAGAGGGCCAGATTCTCAATGTCAGAGAAAGGACGTACAAATTCAGAAAGGGGAAAGAGTGAAATCATGGCTTTCAATATTTATAGGCAGATATAGATTTTACATGTGTGTATATGCAAATGTGTGTATATATACGAAAATATTACAAACCCTCCAACCACAAACCCCAACATCTCTGTTTCACTTCCTGACCAACAGTGGATTTTCCCACCACTATAATAATAAAGCCTTTCACTGTTTTCCACTCCCTCCTTCTGCCTCCTGACTGACCTGGTGCTTCCCCCATGTAGCCCTGCACAGCACAGTGTCCCTCCTGCTTCTAGGAAACTATGAATAATAAACATCCTTCAATGATATTGACCTCTTCATGTCATCAGTCTGTCATACTTATAAATTAAATCCTGTGTACATTTTATTTTATTTTATTTTATTTTTAGAGAGAGGGGAAGTGAGGGAGAAAAAGAGGGAGAGAAAAATCAATGTGTGGCTGCCTCTCGCATACCCCGCACTGGGGACCTGGCCTGCAACCTAGGCCTGTGTCCTGACTGGGAATCGAACCAGAGGTCGCTTGGTTTGCAGGTCAGCACTCAATCCACTGAGCCACACCAGCTGGAGTTAAACCTGTGTACATTTTAAAACAATATTCTATCTCTGATCTCTAATGTAGCTTAAGAGCAATGACACCCCAATAGCAAGGAATATACATGGTGTCCAGATCTTTTTTCCTAAGTACCTCCTCTAATAAAAGGAACCAGAGTTCCCTGATAAAATGATTCATTCCAGGACTGAGGAAGTGAAAGTATAAGATGAGCATGGAAAATCTCATTGTGTCAAAAAAGTAAGAAAAGTAAGGGATCAAAGAATGATGGGGACATGAAAAAAGAGCACAGGAGCCTAAAAGAGTTCTGGGACAATTCGAGCATCAAAATAAATGAAAAAAAAAAAGAAAAGAAGAAAAAAAGAAAGAAATCCAGGAGTCCACGCTGATGTGTTTAATTGATTTATAAAACAAAAACAGGAAGAGAAAATACTTCCTGAAAATAAAATGCTCTATGATAAATGCAGAAGGAATGGTGAAGTTTTAAAAATTCATTATTTAGCAAACACTATAGTAATAACTGATTCAGGCACAAATCATCAATGCATGCTAAGGCAAGTAGGTGAAAATTTAATTTAGAAGTAATAGAGCATTATGTCTGCAACTTCATTTCTCAAATAATTCAGAAAAAGTTTATATATAAAAGGATAAAGTGACAAAGATAAGGCAATTATGGTAACATGTTAACAAATTAACATTAACCATGTGGAATGTGGGTGAAGGCAGCAAATAAATGTAAACAATTTCCAAAAGACTGAAATCATATAGATATATTCTTTAACCATAATGCAATTAATATATAAACCCACTACAAAAAGATAACTACAGAAACCTCATGTTTGAAAATTAAAAGACACTTACAAATAACCCATGGATTAAAGAAGCCACAGTAGAAATTAGAAAATAGTCTGAACTGTTACTGAAAATAAATTCTAACCGAAGTATTAGTAATCTGATGCCATCAACATATAAGATAAAAAAGATAATACAGTACACATCATGATCAAATTGTGTTTAATGTTAAAAACAAATTAATGAAAGGTAGTTGCCAGAAGCTAAAGGAAAAGAGAAATGGGCAGTTATTGTCTAAACAATAACTTCAGAGTTTCAACTGGGGATGATGAAAAAATTCTAGAGATGGATGGTGGTGATGGTAGCACAATAATCAATATGTGAATGAACTCTGAATCGTACACTTAAAAACAGTTAAAATGGTAAATCCTGTTATGTATATTTTACAATAAGAATAGATAAAACAATGAGCTTAAAGAAAAAAAACAGTATTTTCTCACTGACATGGATTAATGTACCTCGTACTGAAAATATAAAGAAAAATCATATGAATATCAATAGGTGCAGAAAAAGCACGGCATAAAATTCAACATACAATTATAAAAACTCTTTGCAGACAAGGAACAGAAGGGAACTTCCTTAATCTGATAAATGGTACCTACAGCCAAACTGCCCTAAAAATCACAGGGTTGGATTCAACAGATTCCTACCATATCACATACCACTGCATGGAATATAAAATCTTGTACCTTTCTTTTTAAATTCTATTACAATTATTTGAAATGTAAAAGGTAGAAAAAGAAGTCACCTCCTCTATGCCAAGAAACATTATTCTGATGTCAACAACAATGATCTCAGAAAAATGGTTCTTCTAAGCTACCATCAGAAAAAAAAAAATGGCTTAAGATCAACAACTTTAAAATCAAAATCATCATTTTGGGCAGGAAGTTAATATCCAATCATTTCTTTAAATACTACAGTTCTGTTTTCTACAGTTCCCTTTTCAAAAAGAGTTGCCCTGTTGGACTCACCAGGAAATATGGCTGTTTGAAATTAGGCATTCCACAGACAGATCACTGATATCTTTCCATAGCTAAAATGAATACCTGGTTACTCAACTTTCACATTTTTTACACTAAACTCTTTCAAGTCATGATGTCTTTGATTGTAGAGAAAGCTGGAGCCTGATTTATTCATTCATTTGTGGGCTGGAGCTCTTGAACTTTTTTCTGATAATCGTCTTGGTCCTGGCCTGCAGTTGCTCCAGGTAAAGACTGAATAATCGCCTATTAAAGGTAGTGTCTTTAACCTCCTTTATGGTTCCAGTTAGTTGGATCGGTCATTAGTCAACAACTGTACTCATTATTTCTAAGTTTCTCTTCCTAATTCAATGAAATTCAATTATGAGAAATGATGTGTAGAAAATTGCCTTTGATCTGGGCATTTTGACTGCTTAAAATGAGTGAAGCTGTGACAGTATCTACAGCAAAAGCACTACTTATAGGGGTTCTCAAGTTTAAGAGATACGGATCCTTTTTAAAGGAGAACAAAAATTCTTGCCTTGGCCCCATGTGTCTCAGTTGCTTAGAGTGTCATCCCTCTCTCTCCCTTCCTCTTTATAAAATATATCCTCAGGTCAGGATTTGGGGGAAAAAAAATCTTAACATACCTGCAGTGCTAAGTTGAAATTTTTATTAATAATATAAACAAAAAATTGCTATCATACAGCTATAGATGCAGAACAAATTTACAAATTAAATATAAAATATAAAACATGAAATTCAAATTAAAAATATTAATATACAGCAATAGATTTAATGCTGACATTAAATCATCACTCACAACATAAACATGGTATTGCCTACTACACAGTTTATTTGTTTTTTACCTTGGCATACCTAAATATAATATGCCATATAATACCAATTCTCCCACCACTTTGCCATTCAAAAAACGCAAAGTTGCCCTGTGTGCCCAGCACTACTTGACCTTTCACTGGTCACACAAACTACTTAATTCCGAAAAAAGGAGTATATAACCAATGATCCTAAACATACACCCAAACATGCTCACTGAAATTGTGTAGCAATACTCACTTATAAGGTGGGCAGTCATTCATATACTTACCTTTCAGATTACTAAAATTTAAAAATTAGAGTCTACTCAGAAGAACTTCTCTCCAAAATATTCTCAAAGACCCCCTTTTGAGATACTGCACTACAATATGACTATGAAGATGCTGTTAAAAGCCTCCTCCATTACATCACACAATACCCCTTTTAAGAGAAAAATATCTCAAACCTAGGTGGCAGGAAAGGGTGTTTTTTACTACTGATGATGGTTTATATCTTGTAAGTCAAGTGAATCTCTTCAAACCACTTTGCTTTAATCTCAGTATGTGTGTATAGTCTTCCTCAAATAACTACATATGATCTAATGGACTGCACTCTACTAACATTCTTCAGCTGCCTCTCTCTTGCCATGAGACCCTTATAAATCTCTTTACTCTGATTTCTTTATGTATATATTTACATATTTAAATTTTATCTGTCTTTACTAAGTAATTAAGAAAATATTATAAAAGTCAAAGAACAGAAAAAAAAAATACACTGAATAGAAGGTATCCTTCCCACCAGCCATCTAGTTTCCCACCCCCAGAGGTAGTAACTATTACTAGTTTCTTCCATGTCTTTCTAGAGAACTCCTAAACACACTCTCTAAATACACATACACACATTATGATATTATATGCATTGTAGTAAATCACTTCAAATAATTCTTATAATGAGCTATGCTATAAAGTACACTTGTCCTAATATTTTAGAAATTACAGTGCTTTAGAATTAAATAATTTTAGAGATAGAAGGATCTTAAACCATTAAGTCCTTTACTACTTTACAGATGAAACTGTGACCCACAGAGGCCCGCCTAAAGTAGCATGGCTAATTAGCATTACCAGAATTAGGGCTGAGGTCTGCTAACTCCAAACTCCTTCTTTATCCAAGGCATATTCAAATTTCTTTACATTTTCCACAATCATAAGGTGTTTTATTTGTCTTAACCGAATGAAGGTGGAAGCAGGAAGTTACCCTTGTAATGAATCTTTTCTTTTTTTATTTTTAAAAAAGATTCTATTTATTTATTTTTAGAGAGAGGGGAAGGGAGAGAGAAAGAGAGGGAGAGAAACATCAATGTGTGGTTGCCTCTTATGTGCCCTCAAATGGGGATCTGGTCTGCAACCCAGGCATGTGCCTGACCGGAAATAGAACTGGCGACCCCTTGGTTCGCAGGCCAGCACTCAATCCAGAGCCACACACGCCAGGGCTGAATCTTTTCCAAGGGGGATGAAACACTGGTTATTTCAGATTAGGCTGCTTAGTCACCATGTGTATAAACAGATTTGCCTACACCAAAAAACCAACAACACAGAAATACCACCACTAACATTCTTGGTAATTTTCAAAAAACAAAGTGGAAATTTAGTATAGACACATAGCTCTTCAAATCAAAACAAGAAAGAAAAAAGATTATATTACAGACCCTCACATTTTAGCTTTAGTCAATACCTGTTCATCACCCTAGCCAGGTATCTCAGTTGGTTAGAGTGCCGTCCCAATACACCAAGGTTGTAGGTTTGATCCCCAGTTAGGGTACATAAAAAAATCAACCAATGAGAGAATAAATAAGTGGAACAACAAATCGATGTTTCTCTCTTTCTTCCTTCTCCCCTCACTCCTCAAATCAATAAATAAAAAATAAAAAATAAAAAAACCTGTTTATCAACAAACATGTCTCTTTACTAAACACCTAACATTTTGCTCAATGTTCAACACAAATGTACTGAATTCCTAATAAAATTAGTAAGACATGTTCCTCCAAGTAAACAAACAAAATAGAAACAGATACATAGATACAGAGAACAGACTAATGGTTGCCTGAGGAAAAGGGGTTTGCGGGGCTGGATGAAAAAGGTGAAGGGATTAAGAGTTACAAATTGGTAGTCACAAAACAGTCACAGGGATGTAAAGTACAGCATAGGAAATATAGTCAATACTATTGAAATAACTATGTACAGTGCCAGGAAGGTACTTGAAATATCAGCCAGGACTACTTTGTAAAGTATACATGACTGTCTAACCACTACACTACGCTCTACATCTGAAACTAATACAAAAAATGCTAAATATAAATTGTAATTGAAAAATAAAATTTTAATAAGACATGCTCCTCAATAAATAATTGTCCTCAATAAACTACCAGGAAATTAGACAAGAAAAGAGTAATTAAAATAGATTGTAATACTACAGTTGTTATGTCAATCCTAAAAGAAGGAAAAACAATTTCTAAGAGAATTTAGGAAACTTCACTAAGTAAGTGATACTTCGCCTAGGTCTAGAAAAATCAGTAGTAGCATGGTTAGTTAAGTTTTTGTTTAATGAATTCAGTTTCAAAGACAAAGACAAAATGAATCATATACATAGTCTTTGGCAGTAACACTGAAGGCCACAAACAGTAGCACAGTTTAAAAAAATTGATCGCAAATTCTTTCAGATAGGCCATGGACCCAATAGATCTACTTCTCTCATTCATACCGACCGCCTGGTCTCCAAAGACATATTTGAGTTTGCATGCCCTGACTAAATGCCAAAGATAAGAGGGATGAGAGGAGGAGAGAAGAAAAAGGCATCTTAAAAACCTTCTTTTGCTGTGACAGGTGCAACTTAGTTGTTGAGCATCATCCTGCAAAGGGAAAGGTAGGGGGTTTGATTCCCGGTCAGGGGACATACCTGGATTGCGAATATGGTCCCCAGTTGGGGCAAAAGAGGCAACTGATCCATGTTTCTCTCCCACATCAATGTTTCTCTCCCATTCTTTCTCCCTTCCTTCACTTCTCTCTAAAAATAAATAAATAAACTCTTTGGGGAAAAAACTCTTCTGAGTTTTGAGGGCATTATAGGGGCTTACAGTTTCTTATTTAAATGTATTTTCCAGTTCTGGAAACAGAAAATAAACCTAAAAAACTAGAAGATAAACAGGAAAAAGCAGAAATAAAAAGACAGTTTTGGGTGCTCAGTGAGGTTAGGCTCATCGAACAGCTAAGTGAGCTCACCAGCTGCTACCAAAGTGCAAGTAATATGAATCTATGCCTCAGCAAAATTACATATTACTACACATTGTGGACCATCAGAATCCTTCTAAGACTATTAATCTGCACATGCCAATGTGTAGATTTTCACACAAAATAAGTGACTTTGATAGAAATAAGCACAGGATCCATACCTAGATCAGACTTGGGATAGTCAGTAAGGTAATGCTAATTGGAGGAGGTAATTCCTATCTAAGAAATTATAATGCCAGGTAAAGAAGAGGAAGACAGGCAGTCCAGCCAAAGGCAGAGGGCACGGGAAAAGGTAAGGCTGAAGGTTAAGAGGAGATGGATTGCAAAAGTTTGCTCTGATAAGAAGTCTGGATTTTATCCTAAGTATTTTAAGATAAGGAGTGCTGTGATTAGATAAGGAACTCAAAAAGGTCACTCTTGGCAGTAATGCGATAAATGACCTGGAATAAGAAAGTAATAATGAGGAGACAACTAGGGAACCTGCAGCAGTCATCTGAAATAAGTGACTGAAGAGATGGGGGGAAGCAGGCAAATTTGAAAGATATTAAAGAGATAGACAGGAATGCATTGCCAACCATGTGACCAAGATTATCCAGGGTTATGGGGCTGTGCCTTTTATCAGGATAGAGAATATAAAAACAACATATTTAAAGGGAAGATGAGCTCTAACTGGTGTGGCTCCATTGGTTAGGTGTCATCCTGTAAAGCGAAAGGTCGCTGGTTAAATTTCCGGTCAGGGCACATGCCTGGGTTGCAGGTTCACTCCTGGATCGGGGCACATATGAGAGGCAACCAGTTAATGTTTCTCTCCCTCTCTTTCTCCCTCTGTTCCCCTCTCTAAAAATAAATGAAATCTTTTTTTAAAAATAAAGGGAGGATGAGGTCTATTCTGAGCCTGTTGTAGGTGCCTGGGAAACAGCCCAATGGAGATGACCAGTAGGTTGTTGGCTATCATCTAGTCTGTGCTGAGGACAAATTTTCTCCTAATTAGCAATGAGCTGGAAGCTGAAACCATAGGCACAGGCATGTGTTTCCAGCAAGAATATGTTAGATAAAACACAAGTGCGCTGAGGATGGAATCTTTGATAAAGTCAAAGACTGGTCTGAGAAGGGGAGCTTAAGAAAACTGAGGAGTGGCCACTGAAATAGAAAAAAACTAAGACAGTGTGTCATAGAACTCTAGGGAAGGTCGTTCAGGGAGTAAATGCTGCATAGTCTACCACATTTACTTAATTGTTCTCCATCTCTCTTCCCTCTCCCGACCTTTCCACATTTTCCCCCTGTTAAAACCAGAAAGATAAAAATTATTCTGTGATAATTCATATAGCTACACTGTATCCCAATCAACTACTAAGGAGGAAAGACAGACATAATCAAGATCATTATAATATTTCTTAACATTTATTGAAGGTTTACCATGTGCTAAGAACAATGTAAGTACTCAACATGCACTAACTAATCCTTCAACAAACACATGCAGTAAAAGAGTACTAGTGTTGAACACATTTATTAAGGGAGAAAACTTGAGTCTCAGAAGGCTGAAGTACTTTGCCCAACTTTAAAAAGCACGGCAGGTATGGGCTATGAACCCTAGTAACATTCAACTCCCAAAATTAAGATAACTATATGGCCTGACAAGGAATATATAAAAGAAATACAAAAGCCAATTTGATCTGGAAAAATAATTAAGAATTTGAAAATAAAATATGTTCTGGAGGTTGCAAAATGAGCCCCAGACATGGGACTCCCCAATAATGCCCGATTCAGACTCTAATACAAAGAAGGGCACCTCTTAAGTAGAATTATTTTGGAAACAGAGTCCTTAGTTCTTTTCTCAGTCTTGAACCTCTGACCAATAAATAACTGTATTGTAGTTCTGTACTTTCAACCCAGTAACCCTGACTCTTAGATGGAAGGGCTCTCCTCCTTAATTGGGTGACATCATAGCTCCAGATGAAAAAGATGTGAGCAAACAAGATAAGACATATCAAACTCATGGTACTAATACTTTCAAGTTAAGTTTAGGGTACATGTTTTTTAAATATTTTATTTATTTATTTTTAGAGAGGGAGGAAGGGAAGGAGAGGGAGGGAGAGAGAGGGAGAGAAACTTCAATGTACAGGAGAAACATCAATCAGTTGCCTCTTGCACATCCCCAACAGGGGACCTGGCCTGCAACCCAGGAATATGCCCTGACTGGGAATTGAACTGGCAACCTTTCGGTTGGCAGGCCTACACCCAATCCACTGAGCCACACAGCCAGGACAAGGTATGCATTTTTAAAATGTTGATAATTCAGATTCAGCTAACGAAAAGCACTGGAAGTCTTAAGAGAACCTGTTTTACTACATTTATAAGTTTAATTTCTTAGTATTGCTCAAGTGCTTAAGGAGATTCTGCTTGTTAAGGAGGTAACTCAGACTTGTCAAGCACTGTTTGTGCTTTACAGACTGAATGTATAAGTGTATTTTTGAATATCTAAGGAAATTTAATTCACTAACAGTTGTATGGAAGAATTTAATCTGTTAGGCCTGAATTAACATTAATTAAAGGACGAGTGAAAGTTACTGTTCTTATTTCTATACAAAAACTACAATGCTTACAAGTACAATAATAAGACTAAAGAAAACTAGGTTTTTAATTTGCCACTTAAATGGAGTATTTATTTGAAGCCTGTGTAATTTTAAGCAGTCCTTTCCATGCACAAAACCCCAGACATTAAAAAACACAGAGATAACCAAGCTGCTGTTAACCACTACTTGCTCTTCTAGCAGCCTTCGTCAAAGCAGAACCTTTGAAAACTAAGTTCAACTAAGTATGAACTGTTTAATCAATTTCTTCCACTAACATTGGAGAATCAGACTGAATGCCATATAACACCCCAACCAAAGGTAAGAACACATCTCAATCTGCCTTAATACTCACCCCATTTGACAAACAAAATTCTCACACCCTCCTTTATTCTTAGTTGGCATGTCAAACTTAAGTAAGTCCTATACCGTACATGCGCATACTATTTCTAGAAGGTTTCACAAGTACTGTTCACAGAACCTGGGGATGCCTCTGGAAAGAGGAGTTTAGAAGATAGGGGGGAATTACCTTTCACTGTGTATTTTTATTACTATTTATTTTAACATGTAGATGTAGGAATCTTTCAGATTCATACATGACCTTAAATGAAGGAAATTAAAAAATACGAACACTGGCTAAAAAACATAAAACCATGTTCGTCTGTTTGTTTATTTTTTTAAAAAGGCTTTTCAAACTTACCTCCTCCCTACCAGAATCAGCCATTATTGAGAATTACTAATCACTGCCTTAGAGGTTCATGATTGCTGCCAAGAGCAATATTGATTGCTTAAATAGGTATGAACTACAGGAAGAAAAAGGATCTTCTATGACTTCTATCAAATAGTAGTAGCAAGATCCCCAGCCAGGCTAACATCCCAGGCTGTGGAAAGAAACACCAACTGGAAGTAGCTGTGAATTTAGCCCCTGTTAACAAAGTGAGCAGGTCCAGGTAGGAAGTAAGGAGCACTGGGGAGCAGTGGTCTCACAGAGAGAGCTGACAGAAGCACTGATAAAGGGACTGGCCTCTCTCCTTGCAAGGTAGGTATAGCATTCACATCATTGGAGACATGGAAAGGGCCACCAAAACAGAAGCATCCCTGTAAAAGCTCTGCCCCCTCAACCCCACTACCAGTTCCTTTAAGAAAAACAGTGGAAGTCCTGGAACTATTTCACATTGCTCTGGTAACAGTACTGCTGATAACAACAATGAAATACATTCTCTATATTAATGGGTAGTATTAATGCAATTACAATATGGTATGAAGCCACCTGTCAACCAATGTTTGAAAACTAATTGCTGGTTAAGCTCTTTGACCATCAACATGTGAGAACTACTTGCACAACTCACAGCACAGGTTTTAACTTCTTCCCACACACAAAAGCTCAGATCACTAGCAGTCACGTCTTCCAAAAAGCCAGAAACATGGTGCCCTACTAACGCTTCTGCTACTTAAATCATACTTATTCACACAGCTCCGTATCTATCACCACCACCCCAACCCAAACCTGCCCAGAACACCATCATTCCTAGCCAAATCTGTTCTAACATCACCAAATTAGTCTCTAGGCTCTGTCCAGTTCATACTTCACTGTAATAACAATCAAACCTTTTGACTACACACCAGCCGATCAATCAATATGCACATCCTCAACATATATTCACCTATAAATTTAACAAAAGTACTAATATAGGATGGGGCAAAAGTAGGCTTACAGTTCATATGGAAACTAAGACAACAATTAATAATTACAATAATTAATAAGTAATAATACAAGAATAAATTCTGTGTTTCACATACAACTGTAAATACCTACTTTTGCCCCACCCAGTACATATGAATACTACAAAACATTCATTTTAAAATGTAATAAAATAATGATCACGATAATGATTTTTATATGGGTTTGTAAGGGTAAGCATAAAAACCATTATTGTTATCACTAAAATGTTAATATTAAACTTGTTTTAAAAATATTTTAGCCCTGACCAGTGTAACTCGGTTGGGCGTTGTTCTGCAAACTGAAAGGTCACTGGTTGGATTCCCGGTGAGGGTACATGCCTGGGTTGCAGTTTGGTCCCCGTCGGGGTATGCGTGCTAGAGGCAACCAATCCATGTTTCTCTCCCCTCCTTTCCCTCTCCCCTCCCCTCTCTCTAAAAATAAATAAGTAAAATCTTAAAAAAAATTTTTTGAGTAATCCATGATGAAATACTTTCCATTTTGCTTGAAAAATCTCATTTTAATAGTTTTTAATAGATCAATCTCAAAGTAAGTTTCAAGTCAATACTTGGTTTTAATGGCCATCATCAATAAAGAAAGAAAGAAAGAAAGAAAGAAAGAAAGAAAGAACGAAAGAAAAGAAAAGAAAAGAAAAGAAGGGGGGGAGGGAGAGAGAGAGAGAGAGAGTGGGAGGAGGGAGGGACGGGTCCACAAGAAGAAGTCTACGGTTGTGCTTACTAAGCTGTAATATTTAGTTTTCCAAACCCATCCCATTATACAGTTTCCTTTAAATTGTGCTAGCAAACATTAACTTTCTGCTATGGAAATTTTCAAACATACACAAAAGTAAAGCAAACTATAACTATTATATATCTATTATGCAGCTTTGATAATTATCAATCAATATATGGTAAACCATCTATAACCCTCCAAATATAATGAATTGCTTTAAAGTAAACTCATGATATCATATAATCTCATTCACAAATAATTCAGTACTTATCTCTAAGAAAAAGGAGTGTTTCCTCTTAATACTATTAACATATCTTTAAAAATTAAAATAATTGTTTAAAAATCATCTAATACACAGGTGATATTCAAATTACTCCCAAAGTTCTCATAAATATCTTTTTACAGTTGGTTTATATGAAACAGGATCTAAACAAGGTCTATACATTACATTTAGTTAATATGTCTCAAGTCTTTCCTAATCTGTAATAGTTCCTCCACTTTTTTCTTGCCATTTATTTGAAGTAACTGGGTTCATTTGTCCTACAGAATTTCTCACATTCTGAATTTTCTAATTATATTCTGTAAACTGGTTGTTAGATCTAGAGGCTTAATCAGAGTCAGATCTGATTTGATGGGGGAGGGGTATTTAATAAACAGTGCTCTATTTTTTGTATAGGGCCTCATCAGAGGAACATAAGGTTTGGTTGTACACATTCAAAGGTTATGACTGATCAGATCGTCAATCAGATCCTTCTATTATAGAGTCCCCTAATGGTTTTAACATCCACTGATGATCAATGCCTAGGTTCTTTACTTCATTCCATCATCTAGAAATTTTTTTAGAAATATACTTGGAGATTTTTAGCAGGTAACAAATTTATGTTTCCAAGTTTTTTCATGTGTAAAATTATGAAAGTTTTTTAAAAGGTGCAACAAAATCACAATAAAATTATGAATCACTAGGCAAATGCAAATCAAAACCACAACAAATTATCACATCACATCCACTAAGACAGCTGTAATGAGAAAGACAAAGAACAACAAGTGTTGGTGAGGATGTGAAGAAACTGAAACCCTTATGTGTTGCTTCTGAGAATGTAAAATGGTGCCATTGCTTTAGAAAATAGTTTGGCAGCTTCTCTAAAAGTTAAAGAGTGATTACCATTTAACCGGGAGATTCCAATCCTAGGTATACACCCAAGAGAAATAAAAACCTATGTCCAGACAGAAACTTGTACCTGAAAGTTCATAGCAGCATCATTCATAAAAGCCAAAAAGTAGAAATAATCCAAACATGCACTAAGTGATGTATGGATAAACAAAATGTGTATGTTCATACAACAGAATATTATATTATTCAGCTATAAAAAGAAATGAAGTACTGATACAAGCTACAACACAGAAATGCCCAAAAAAACATTGTGCTAAGTAAAAGAATCTGGTCACAAAGGCAACATGTTGTATAATTCCACTTATATGAAGTATTCAGAATAAGCGAATCCAGAGACATAATGATCAGTGGTTGTTGGCAGCTGGGGGAAGGCAGAATAGGAGTGAAGCTAATGGGTACAGGGTTTCTTCTCGGAATGATGAAAATGTTCTAAAATTAGATAATGGTGATTACTGAACAACCCCATGAATATACTAAAATTTTACCACTGTGTACTTTAAAAGGGTGAGTTTTATGGTATGTAAATTATATCTCAATAAAGTTGCTTTTTTTTAATTACCTATCTCATAGCATGTTTCTTTCTAAGAAAAAAGCACTTACTTTTTCGTTCACTGTCAAAATAACACCTTTACTTGAAGAGACAGACTAAGGACATTAATTTTTTGAATAATATTTGCTAGGTAGTCATTTATCACAGGAAAAGTTGGCTTTAATAAAAGAAAAATGTGTAACATCAATAACTCTACCACAAGATAACCAATAAATGATAACCTGCCTCAACAGTCCATGAAGAGGCAATGAATTTCATCTTTTTATTCAAAGCAGCTGCTCTATCAGTAGTTTACATTTAGACGATTATTCTATATAGCAATTCATTAAGGCAGTCATTTATCATTAAGAATGTCTTCTCCAGTACAACTTTCCTCCAATAGCTCATAAAATAATTGATTTTTCTTGGGTTTAATTATTAAAAGAGAATTTAGTATATACATGCTAGAAGCTTCTGTACTTTTATAACTACACAGCAAAACTATGACACTGCAAAATTTGTTCTAAAATCCTTTGTTCAAAGCATCAGCAACATTTTCTATGCATATTGTAAGAGTATTTGCTGCCCTGACTGGTGTGGCTCACTTGGCTGCGTGTCATCCAAAAAAAGCAAAAGTTCATGAGTTCGATTCTCAGTGAGGGCATATGTCTGGGTTGCCAGCCAGTCCCCAGTTAGGGCATGTGTGAGAAGCAACCAATCGATGTCATTGTTTCTCTCCCTCCCATTAAGGAATAAATAAATCTTTTTTAAAAAAAGAGCATTTGCTGACAAAAGAATATATTTTGGTTTCTTGACATATTATTTTCCATGTGCTAAATCAGTTGTTCTTTTTTCTCAGTGGGCCTTTTTTTGGTGGGGGAGGGGGAAGAACTTGCCACTGGTATGCACCTTTTGTCTTTTTTAAGAATAAGAAACCTTAAAATATATACTTTAATAATTAGTTAGTAAAATTTTATACAGCATCTGATTAAATAGCCTAGAACTTTAAACATCACTGGGGAAAAAAATGCAGAGGTTCTCTTTATTCTCCACATGCTTAGCTTTCGAATTCTCCAATGCTAGTGATAGCCTCATATTTTATTATTTAATATCTCAAGGTTCTACATACTCTCAAAGAAAGGCTCCTATTAATGACAGAGGATGTAAACCCATGTTTTAATATGCTTCTTGATTATTTCCAATGTAACAGGAGCTGACTTATTTAATCTGAATTAACAGTTCACCAAGAATTCATAATAGGAGATGGACAAAGGAAGGTTCTGCCATTTTGTTTGTTTGTACTTGAATTATTAGTATTTTCTTCAATCACTGGTTTCATTGCAAAAATCATTTTAAGCCACCTGTCCATTTTGTGAAGGTCCGTTTAATGAAAATTGCATAATATACACTGTTATCAGTACACTGTAACACACTGAAAGCAAATGTATAAATATGGCTCTGCCTGCTCACTGCACAGCTCCTTTCTCTTCTTTCAGGATACTCAAAGTTCTGTAGTTAACATGGAAACACTGATTGACCTGCCCAAGAAGATACCACTGACAATCCCTAAGTTTAATGTTTTATCGTTTTTTAGATAAAAATAATAAAAAGAAGCTCTAAAATTTTCTTCCAGCATCCCAGTAAATCTTACCAACCTCACTTTGAAAACTACTGTTCTAGATTGCTGCCACAGTGAACTTTTTACAACTGCCAATCAGGTCAGTTCACTCTCCTCAAAATCCAATGGCTTAGCTCTATCCTCAGGATAAAGTCCAAAGTCCTTGAATGGTATATGGGGCCCTTAACTCTGGCCCCTGCATCTCTCCAGTCCAGTGCTTTCCAGCCCTGGCTGCATATTAGAATTACCTGGTAAGTTAAAAATACATGAGGCCTGTCCAGAAAAAGTCCAGCCATTGTTAATATAACAAAAATGGTTTGTGCAACATCAATGTAACCTGGAAGCCAAGGAGTGGACTGGAATGCTCATGCGTGAACAATGATCACCTCACTGTACTAGTCAGTGGGGGGTGGTAGAGTGGGGGGAGGTAGATGCCCTTGAGTGAGCATGTGTACTGCATGGCTGCTGCAATGAAAATGACTGAGTGAGTAGAGCAATGAATCTGCATCAAATTTTGTGCTAAGCTTGAATGTTCCTCTGCGGAAACTATTTGGATTAATTCAGAAGTCCGCAGCTACTATGGGCAACTGGTGATTGGCAGCTTCATCACAACCACGTGCCGCTTATGTGTCACGTCTTGCGCAGTTTTTTGGCGAAACATCAAATCACCCAGGTGACTCAGCCCTCCTACAGCCCATATTTGGCACCCTTCAACTTCTGACTTTTCCCAAAACTAAAATCACCTTTGAAAGGGAAGTGATTTCAGACTGTCAATGAGATTCAGGATAATGCAATGGGGCAGCTGATGGCGATTAGGAAAACTGTGTGAGGTTCCAAGGTGCCTACTTTGAAGGGGACCGAGGTGTCACTGTCCTATGTACAATGTTTCTTGTATCTTCTATCTTCTTCAGTAAATGTTTCTATTTTTCATATTGCATGGCTGGATACTTTCTGGACAACAATACAACAATGAATAAGTAATACAAAGATAAACTCTGTTTCGTGTACTCACAACTGTAAACCTCCTTTTGCCCACGTGTGTGTGTGTGTGTGTGTGTGCGTGTGTGTATTCTCAGGTTCCATCCTAGACCAATGAAATTAAAATACCTGGGGATGGGGTATTTGCATCACTGATTTTTATAAGTTCCCCTGATGAATCTACAGTACTGCCTGGGCAGAGAACTACCCCTTCCTGCTCACCTTGGTCAGTCTGCTACTGGTGCTAAGCTCTCAATTAGGCTTTCCTACTCCAAGTTTGACTCACCTACCAGTAGCATCTGCCTCACCTAGGAGCTGGTTAGTCATGCAGAACCCAAAGTTCCACCCCAGATCTACTGAATCAGGACTTGGCATTTTAACAAGATCCCCAGATTGTTCATGTGAACATTCAAGTTAGAGAGGTACTGCCCTAGGGTACTAAACCGTTTCCCAGCTCAGGGCCTCTGTAAGTGATGTTCAGCTACGAATGTCATTTAATGTTGAACTTCTCTGGCACTCACAAGGTATCCTATTCTTCCCCTTTGATGGTATTTGTAATTACCATAAGATTAATGTCTGTTTACGGCATTTGCCCTGTGTCATCAGGACAGACATCACATCCATGATACCCTGGGGTATTCCCAACGCCTGGTACGGTGTCTGGTATTTTCAATCGAACAGCATCTAGTCTTTTGTTTCATAGCAATATGATCTTATCCTAAATTTCCACAATATTTCTGTCCCGCCAACAATGCCTTTCTTCAAAAATAAGCTGGCTTTAGCTCCGTAACTCTTGGATATGATATATATCACAGCACTGTACTTATTTCAGAATCTAAAGAGCTACTGGTCTCTTTTTCTAAAAAAGTGTAAATTAAACATAATTCAAAGTAACATTATATTTCTTTTAAATTAATAAAATCAAATATTAGCTTTTTTGTGTAATAGCACTGGCTGGATTGTCAGGAAACAGGGCCACATAAATTGCTGATGGTATTGTAAATTAGTTCAACCTTACCAGACAGCAATTCAGTATTGAAACCATATCCTTAGTCAGTGAACCCACTTTAGTGGTAAGAGTTCAAGAAAATAATCCCAAAGAAGTATTTGAACAAAGGTGTTCTGAGGTACCATATATAATAGTAAAAAGGAGAAAGAAAAAAAAAGGAATCAATGTACAGAATACTATTCTATAATTTAAAATAGTATACATAAATGAGTAAATATAAAATAGTTGATGCTATGCAAGAATACAAAAATATGCCCTGGCAGATGTGGCTGAGTGGGTTAAGTGCCGGACTGCAAACCGAAAGCTTGCCGGTTCAATTCCCAGTCAAGGTACATGCCTGGGTTGCAGACCAGGTCCCCAGTTGGGAGCATGCGAAAGGCAACTGATCAATGTACCTCTTGCACACCTATGTTTCTTTCCCTCTCTTTCTCCCTCCCTTCCCCTCTCTCTAAAAATAAATAAATAAAATCTTTATTAAAAAATCCGTATGTACTTACAACTATTACAAAAATCTATGCCAGTATACTGACACAGCTGGATATGAATGTAAAGTTTAACATTTAATAGATTCTCTTTTCTATAGAGAATATATTAAAGCAAATTTTAATGTTGGGTTATTTGTGGATTTGCTGGTCAGTTTTACTAAGTAAGTGCTACAGCTATTCTTGTACTCAGACTCACTAAAAACAAAAATAAAAAACATTTCTTCAGCTTTGGCATTTGAGAACATTTATTATTGAACTAGAAGTAAAAGACAAGATTCTGTATTTGGCTAGTTTTCTGCTTATACCTCAAACTTCACCTGCATCTCATTTTTTTCCACATGAAGGTAGAGAAAAATAATGCAACAATGATTACAAATGGACTCAGCACCTTCAATGAAAGGCGTTGGACAAATACAAATGTCAGAGCTGCTTAAAAAAACAGCCACCACCCACCCTGACTGTCTCGCACAAGTCACTTTACCTTCTGAACCTCAATGTCTCCCTCTGTAAATTGAAAGAAACATGTTAGAATCACATGGTGGGGGGAGGTTAAGTGAGGGAAAAGTTGGCACATGCTATCTAAAAATGTACCTCAAAGAATCCTGATGCAACTCTAATGAAGATCCCTTCAGTCCCATTCACATTTTGAGGGGAAAGAATAAGTTAATACAACCTCTTCAAGGGGGTGGTGATTTGATTACATGTCTAAAACTTTAAAAATGCACACGTATCCTTTGAGCTAGTAATTCCACTTTTAGAAATTTGTTAGATAATTTTATACATGAGCACAAAATGTATGTACAAAGACATTCACAGTAATGCTGTAATAGAAAAACCTGGAAACATACTTGTTTGTTTCCACAAAGATTAGTTACAAGTAATAGTGCATACAATGAAATAAGGAAAAGAATGTCAATTTAAAAAAATGAATGGCTCTATATATACTAATATGGCATGAATTCCTAAATGTTAAGTAAAAAAGAACAAGGTGTGACTGGTATGATACCATGGGGGAAGGAGTATGGATAGGAAGACACATGTTTATAAAGGGACAGTGTCTATGTAAGGGCACAGAAACTGGAAACTACAGCCATCTCTAGGGAAGTTAGGGTAAGAGGGAGACTTATTTTCCTCTATATGCCCTCTTGTACTGAAATTTTTTCTTATATGTATTTACTATCTTTTCTTGAAATTGAGCATGATTCTCTACAGATTTCCCTCTTGAGTCTTTAAAAAGCTGTGATTCTGCCTCTGTGGAGCCTGGTCATTGTCTCCCAAATTGCAGGGGCAATAGCATCTGGCCCCACACTACCCCAAACGACCTTTCCAAAGGCCAGTCAACCCAAGTCCCTGACCTCCTTTAAAATCCTCCAACAGCTTTCCACTGGCCAAACTTTAACACAACACATATAGCCCTTCAAGCTCATCCTAATCTCATCTCCCATCCTTTTTCCCTCTATAGAGTCCAATTATGTTTAACCTCTCCAGGCTCCCCAAGGACAGTGGGCTCCTTTGACCTCCAAGCCCACCAGTGCTGTTCCCTCTTTCCTGTATTCTGTCCACCACACACAAACTCCTATGCACCCTTCACGATCCAAAGGTCCTCTCTCAATAAAGCTTTCTTGAACCACCTAAGGAGGAAATGCTCTCTATACAACCTGACAGATGTTCTGGAACTAAATTGCCAAGATTCAAATCCTGCCTGTTCCCTCATCAAATCCCTTCTTCCCTAATCTCATCTCATCTGCCCACTGTGTGGTCTCAGTTTCTACCCTTGTCAAGCAGGAATAAGCCCCTATATGACTGCTGAAAGCACTGAATATAATTCATGGAAATTTATTACACAGCTTGTCACAAGGCAAATAAAATAGTTATGATTATTACACTCATACCACCTGTGATGTATTTATTTGTATCCACCTGTCCTTTATTAGAAAGTGTCCTCCTCACTTTTAATTTGTATCCCAAGCACTAACCCCAACAAAAAGGCACATGAATGTACTTAAGTCAGAGGACTGGCCTTTTCTGGTTCTGAATTTCGCCCAGATAGTAATCAAGTGGCTAAAAGGTGCGGTGAACAGCCTCCTAGACCCCACCATGCCTTAGAGTGCACATTATCAGTCAGACCACTTCAGGAAGGCACAGGTGAAAAGACACCATGGGGCTTTTGGCCTTTCGATGATAGTCAAGCAGATTGGATGCCAGTGGGATATGAGACCCGACAGTTCCTGCCTGCTCACTACTAATGGTGGGGTTGGCTGGGATGGAAATGGAGAGACGGGGAATAAGAGACACTGAAAGTCCTAGGCTTGCACTCCAAAAAGGCCTTCAAGAAACAGTCAGGAAAGATTCTTCTGGGGAGTGGGTACCTGTAAGTACACAGAACCAAGACATAAGGGGGAAGAGATGGGATAGGACCTACAGGACAACTGGGAGGAACAATTCTCTCAGCATTAGGAGATGGAAAGGAACACAAGACACAGTTCCTGCCCTCAAGAAACTTCTCTAGCAAAAAGGGCTTTAAAGGAAAAGACAGGGCTAGCCAGATAAAAGCGGGGGTCGGGGGGAGAGGAGCATACAAGCAGAGGCATCTAAACATGTGAAGAGGCAGACAAGCGGCTCTAAATGGCTATGGAGGGAGATAAGGGGAAGGAGAATCGAAGGATTAAGCTAAAACTAAAAGGATAAATTGAGGCAAGGCTGTCAAGGGCCTTGTATGACTTGATAATACATTCTGGGCCTCATTCATCCCATGGGAAAAGGAGAGTGAGGGAATTTTTAAGTAAACAAGTGACAGCATCAGATCTGTTTTGTGAAGGAGTGGCCAGGCAGCAAGATGTTCGCCCATCTTCCACCCTCGGTTCTCTCGCCACCCACCATCTCCTGGTTCTACGGCTGCTTTCGCAGCAAGCAGGTGGCAATGAAGAGATCTCTGGGGAGATGTGACTGGTTCTAGAGCAGGAGTCCCTACCCTGGGCAAAGGCTCCTAAAGGCATTCCCCTGTCTGGGGAGGTTCTGAACATTCTTTTCCTGTCTTACAAACAACATGACCTCAAAACACACACACACACACACACACACACACACACAGGGCTCAGCTCATTATTATTTTTATCTTCAGGAAATACAATTAGGAATTAGTTTTTCAAAAAAAAGATGTTTTTTATTTTATTTACCAAAAGTAAAAAGGGAGGGGGGACCTGCCTTTCCAATTGGCTCATTCTGAATTCTGGGCAGCTCTGAGACCCTATTTCCCTTCGTAAGCCGCCTCAACAGTTGGGAGTGGGCGGAAGAAAGAGGGGCCTGGGGGCTTTAAGGGAAAGAAAAGTTGATCTCTGCAAGAGCAAATTTTCTCATGCCGGGAGTTGTCCTCTTTCTTCCCATTAAATGGCCCTGAGCAAATTCTGTTCTCACTATTCCAAGTTTCTTTTTTCAGAATGAACTACGGCAGCCCTGGCCTGCCCCCAGGAGGACGCACGCAAAGTTCCCGAGCAGTCCACAAGGGTCAGCGCCCTGTCCAGCACGTTTCCGGGGATCCCCCCCGCCCCCCGCCCCCGGATAGCGCAAGGATGGGGGAGCCGACTGGATTCTAGACACCCGAAGGATTCTACCCGGAAAGGAGGGACTGGGGCTGCGGCGAGGGACTCCTTCCACTCATGCCACCCCCACCCCCCACTTCCAAAGCCCCCCGGGGCGGCTGCGGACGCGAACACTCACTGAGTCCGGCTCTGGGCGGGACCGCTGGGGACGAAGACGGCGGCTCCGCCTCGGCTCCGCGGCGGCGTCTCGGCCCGCCACACGCCCTCAGGGCCGCCGCCTGGCCCGCGGCTCGGAGCCCCGCAACGGCGGCGGCGGCCTCGCCTCCATAGCGAGGGTAAATGGCTGAGGGGCGACTGGGCGGGCGGCGGTGATGGCGGCAGCGGCCAGGGGTCCGGGCTAGCTCGCGCGCGCGCGCGCGCGCGTTTCTGTCAGCGCCGCACTCACCGCAGCCTCGCTCCAGATCCGGCCTTGGCTGTAAGGCACCCCCTTATTGGCCGTTCAGAGACGGGCGCTGATTGGCCCGCACCAAAAGGGCGTCTCCCCAGGCCCTCACGGGCCCCGCCCGTGCGCGCCTCCGAGAGCTCGCCCACAGGCTGAGGACTCGGAGCCGGGTCTCGCTGTCTGCCTCAGACACTGTCTTGGAGACGGTCGTCCCATAGCAGCCCTGTCGTGGAGGAAGAGAGACTCCGGGAGCACTGGCCACCCGCGCACCTACGCCTTCCGCCTCTCGAGAACCCCAGTCCCTTGGACGTGGGCCTTCTTCCCAGTTTACAGACGCGGAAACTGAGGCCAAATACAAGTTACATCAAAGTCCAGCAACAAGGGCGGACTGGAACCCAAATGCCGTCTTCCCACTCCTCTCTCCAAACATGTTCCACTCGGATTTTTTTTTTTTCCCAATTTGAGCAAGGTATTTAAAGCACGAAGGCTCTCTCCGGGGAAAGAGGAACCTGCAAATCCCCTAGAACGGGTCTGGCATCATGGGTGTTGTCTTACATCAAGTCAGCCCACGCCATCCCCACCCGAGCCTCAGGGAAATCTTCGCTTTCCAGATGCACGTACGGGGGCCTGGCTGGCCATGGAGCCGGCTGGAAACACTACACATCGTGCTCTGCGTTGTGGGTGTTGTTTGCGTCAGGCCTGGCGCGGGAGGGAGGGGAGGTTCAAGGCGCAGGGAGGACCTGGAGATGCGTTCCTCCCGATCCCACCCTGCACCAGGGACGGGGTAGGGGGCGCGTAACTCCTTGCCAGTGCTCCCCGCGCCATGTGTGGCGCCCCAAAACCAGTAGGAGCGGGTTCCCAGGCTGCTTGGGCGTCTGAGGCTGAAGGCTGATTACAGAGTCATGGTGAAACACTCTCCTGGTTGTAATCCCCTTGTGGCGTCCCTCGGACAAAGCGGGACACACAGAGCGAGAGTGGCTGGGCGGTCTGTAGAGCGGAGACAGATTGCACAGGGTGTGCAAGCTGAGTTTTGCTGGGACCCTTCACCGGAGACCTGGAGTCTTCGCTGCCTGGGGTGGGTGGCAGCGAACCTTTCCTCTCCGCCTGCGGCCCCTGAATCCCTCCTCTACCACCACTTGCCTGGCAGAGTCTCACGGTTCGGCGCACTCCAGTGGCAGGGTCTGTGGCCAGCATCAGTTCTTCCTGGCGGGGTGCGTGCAATGGGGACATTTTGGTGCAGGCGAAGGAGCCCGTATCAGAAGCCATTTTCACAAGGTTGGTGCCCCTACCATGTCCAGTCCCCATCACTGCCTGCAACTGGGGTGCCACCTTAAAACTATGCACCCTCCTCCCCAGTATTTGTGGAATAAATGAGTGTATGCCAACCAGAGGTACCCTGCGAATACGGAGTGCAGTGGGCCTCCTCAGGCCATCCCCTCCCCAGCAGAAAAGTCCCTCCGTGCGTGGGAGATGTGTTTCTCACTCCCTCTCTGCAGGACTTGCCCAGAACCATTGTGAAATGGGCAAACCCAAGGGGCCCCTACGGGACAGACACTTCAGCTCAAAGATCCCTAGGCCACAAGTGCAATCTCCTTTTGGACCCAATGAGAGTTGGTTCTTTCGCATCCTCACCATTGCCCAGTAAGTCCAAACTCAGTCTATCCACACACCAATACAAAAGTGAAAAGCCTGCAAAGTGTTTAGACACCCTGAAAAACAATGACTGAGTGTAGGAAGTACCTGGGTAGCTAGGACAGCAGCACACTAGGGCCAACCCTACCAGTGTGGTTTTATCTACGTTTGGCTACACTATCATTTCTTAATATGTTTCTTTTGGTTAATTTATATTTTATTTATATTTTTACTTATATCACCTAAAAAGTTTTGATGTGCTACTTATATTTTCTAACATACATTAAAATAAATAGCCCTGGCTGGTGTGGCATAGTGGGCTGAGTGCTGGCCTGTGAACCCAAAGGTCACCAGGTCAATTCCCAGTCAGGGCACATGCCTAGGCTGACATCCAGATCCCCAGTTGGGGGTGTGCGGGAGGCAACTGATCGATGTTTCTCTCCCGCCCTTCCCTATGCTTTAAAAATAATTAAAGTTCAAGCCTCTCCATTGGCTAAGTGACCTGAATCTCCTTCTGCTACTCTTCCTGGAACCTCCGAGGACTATACTGAGAATTGCAGGCATGTTCAGTTTGGCAAGTAACCTGATTCAGTAAATGCAGTTCCTTTTCCCCATGAAACAGCAGAACTGTGGTCAGACCACTTTTTGTGTATGTGCAGTGGAGACAGAACCTCAGACCAAAGAGAGGCAGGGTCTTGGGTGTCTCATTCTAAAGACCCAGGGAAGGAGAATTCAGCTTGGCAACCACACATACCCTGCTTCCGCTAGAAAAAGAATCCCATCCTCAGTTGCCCACCTGTGGAGACCTGCCTGGCCTCCCTATCCCACCTGATACCCAGAGTGTCCACAGTGTCCCCCCATTACCACAGGACAAAGGGCTGTCTTCAAAGAGGAAAGGAGAAGAGAAGAACTGGGATAAGGAGGGGAGGCAGGCTTCCTGTATCCAGGCCCACCCAAGTGGGAGGCCAAAGCCTTCCTCCCAGTCGTGGCTTAGTCCTACCCCACATGACCATATACCTACAAATAGATGCCCCAAGAGTCACACAAGTCATGAGAAAAGGGCTAGACTAGAAGGAGAGCTGGAGGATGGGGGTAAAGAACTCCTCTTTCCGTAGACAAGTCACTTACCCTCTCAGGGCCTCCTTCCCCATGTAGTAAATGGAACAATGAGTCATTTACTCAACAAATACTTATTGAATGCAGACCATGTGCTGGACCCAGCAGGGAATAGGACAGAAAAGATCTCTGCTCTCATGAAATATTCTGGATGGGGCGACAGACAATAAACAAACAAATGAACAAGAAAACTTAAATGCTGTAATGAAAATAAGCAAGGCAATAAGACACAGTTGCAGTAAATGAGAGCCAAATGTCTTTCCAGGCCACCGTTCTACTCCCAAGGGTCATTTGCCAGCACTGTACCTAAAAGAGACTGCAACACTCCCCGCACCCCCCCACCCCCCCGCCCCATGAGAGTGTAATTTGTAGGAGCCTTTGCTCTGACTCTTACTCCGGGGCTGCCATTAATATCCTAAGCTAGGAGAAATGTTTCCAAATTCTCTGCCCTAGCCCTAGCCCTAAAATCCTGGTCCCAGGCCCAATCTTAGCCCCATCCATTGGCCAAGAGGTGGCCCCACCCATGACTGTAGGCCCAGGTCAGCTGTATTAATCACTCAGGGTAGGAGGTATTTTTATATAAATTTCAATGGATCAGTCAAGACTTTGGGGAAAGAAAAATCCTGGTTGTTTTTAAGATATCATTATAGGTGTATGCATTTGTCAAAACTCAGCAAATGCACACTTAGGATCTGAGCATTTTATATATAGATCTTGTCTGAAAAAAACAAACTGCAAACAAATAATGAACTCTAGCTAATGAAATGCATTCTGAAAAATTTAGAAGTGTACTAATGACTGCAACCTACTTTGAAATGCATTAAAAATAAGACAGATTAGTAAGACGGTTATAGGGATGGATAACAGATAGATGTATGATAAATATATTAAAATGTTAATGGTAGAATCCAGGTGGTAGGTGTACAGGTATTCACTGTAAAATTCTTTCAACTTAGGATATGTTTGAAAGTGTTCATGAGAAAATGTCAAAGAAAAAAAATCAGGGTTTAAACTTTACAAAAAAGTGCACAAGGCTGCCTTTAATTTTCAAACAAGTCTCCCCATGAACAATGCCAGTGCTACTCTACATGCATGCACTTTCTGTGAAACTAATCAGTTTGTATGTCATCATTATTTCTCACAAATTTCTAAAATTGCATGTGTTCAATGTTAAGTATTTGCATGTGACATGAGTACATACGCTGTATGTTACATTGGGGATATAGGCTTTTCATTGTGTACATTCTAAAAGCACTGAGCCGGGCCCCTCTTCCACAGGGTGTACTGGGAACAACTAGAAAAGCTGGAGAAAACATTTTTAAAAGGCATCGAAGGGAAGTGAGGAACTGGGGGGCCAAGACTGGAGAGGAAAAAAGCCCAGGACGATGAGCCTAGTATTGTGGATCGCCTTTCCTTTCCTCAGAGGTGTCTGCTGATTCTGAGAGAAATCTGTTAGGCTGTGCCAGATTGTGATTCCAAAAACTGGCCACATTTCCAGTTCTGCACACTATCCCAGAGCCTTGCTACTCCCCAAGAGGTGAAGTCGATTTCCCTTTGAGATTGGGTAGGGTAGGCCTATGTGAATGCCTGGACAAACAGAATATGACAGGTGTGACTCCCAAAGCTAGATTAGGGAAGGCAGTACAGCTCTGCGGCTCTCTTTGGGATGCTGCCCTTGGGACCTGGCTGCCATGTTGCGAGGTACTGCGGGTTTCATGTGTTCTGACCAATAGCTCCAGCTATGGTTCTCGTCAACAAGCAGCTTCCACTGCCTGCCTGAGTTACCAAGCCTTCAGATGATTTCAGCCTTCAGCTATCAAGTCACCTTTCAACCACTGGAGTCTTCCAGCTGTTGCCCCAGACATTGTAGAGCAGACAAACCATCCGTGTTTTATCCTGTCCAAATTCTTGACCCACAGAGTGAGTGGTAAGCATAATGAATGGTTGTTTTACATTTTTATTTATAGCCGCTGGGAGGATTTTTCACAAACTTACATTTATAAATCAGGTGGGAGAAACATCTTACTAGGACTCTCATTTTTTTTCAGCAGCTGGAAGCTTTGGTGAGGCCTACCCTTCCTGTGGGCTTTGGTTTCCCCCTGTCTTCCCTCTAGAGTAAGGGGGTAACAAAAGGAAAAAGCAATGCCCTCAGTGTTGGTTTGGGGCACTGGGACATGAAGCCACGATGCACTGGAGTGTAAACTGAAGGCAAGAGATAGGGTGACTGGAGGGCCAAGAAGCCGCTCCTACCGACTGGGGACGAAGATGCCATTTGGCGTAGGTGGAGCCAGCGGTCTCCAGTCTGCAGTTCTTCCTTGGCACAGTTGTCAAAAGAATTCCATCCTTTTCTCTTCAGCCCAGAGACCACCCAGGAATTGCTTACCACTGTTCAGTGGACGGGGTCTCCAAAGGCTCCTCCTCCTCCCCCACAATCTGCTGGCCACATGCCTCGTTAGTCCTCCGACTCTCACTGAAGTGCAAACCAGGGCCTTGCTCAGGCTCCCCTGCTCATAAAAAGCCCAATTTCAATTTCAGCTCTGAGTCCTCCCTCCTCTGTTACCATAACATCCAAGGAGCAGCTCTAAGATCCCCAAATATCCAAAATGGTCTCAAATCCATTTTTTCACATTCACTGTTAGCAAACCTCCCTGATCCTCAATTTGCTTTTCCGTAAAATGGGGTTATGTTACTTATGTCGCAGGGCTGTCATGTGGAATAAATGAAATAATGGTCAGCGGTTTAGAATGGTTCTTGTATTTGTGTGCGTATGCTTTTCTGTACGGTTCTTGAGCTCTTGCTTATGTTTTGTGCCATTTCATCCCATAAACTATCTAGGGGCTGGGAGCTTAAGAGGGCTTTCCTTGGTAACTGTGCAAAGGGCAGGTCTCTTGTAAATGTAGCTGGAGAAGATCCTTCTCTAGACTCAACACAGACATGGAATTTTGCTGAAGTGTCTGTATGGTTCTGCCTCTAGCTTGCTTTTGCTTAGATGGGAATGCATAAGACAAGTACTCTAAAATGTTCCAACTTTATTTACAACCAGATCCCTAGTCCCCTTCCCACCCCAGCCCCTCAGCTTAGCTCTGAAAGAGCAGTGACACTTCTGCCAAGCCCAGGACTTGAGGAGATGCGCAGGGTGGGCCCCTCACTTCTTCTGGGCTTGTGCCCTGGCCCGCTGAATCTTGTCAGCTGTGGCTGCATCTGTGGCTCCCGTGCAGTGGGACAATACAAGGCTCAGCTCTGCCTCATTCCGGCGTTCGATGGCCACGTCTGCAGCCTGAGCCACATCCCTGTTGTTTGAGCAGGAGGGTAGATGGTGCTGGACTGACCATGGATTCAAACCATGCCCATCCTCAGTCCACTGGCCCAGCCACCCAGCACCCACAGGGCTCTCGGCTGGCGTACCCAACAAGAAGCAAGGCCTTGACCTTCTGCTCAGGACCCACGCGGGAGGCATACTTCTTGGCCTCGTACTTGTTGTGTTGCTTCATGCAGATCTCCACAAAGGGCTTAGAGAGGAAGGGGGTGAAAGGAGAAGATAAGGCAGAGCCCTCCTGTCATCTCCCTTATGAGCAAAAGCCCACTGGATACATCATCCCTGTGTATTTTATATACCCTTTAGTGTCTATAATTCCCCCACCCCTGCCCCGACACACCTGCAACATGTGCTCTCAACATTCTTAGGGCAGAAACAACCTAAACCAAAGATCCATTAGAGCCTCGAGACCAACTATTTTCATGTGTCCACTCCACCATCCACTGCTATCCCTTCACAGGAGACGTTTCCTCCCCTCTTGGGGCCTATGTTTTCTCTCATAGCTTCCCCAACTACCCAACACACCTCTGAACTGCCTGCCAGAGAAAGCAACCCCCCTTGATGCCTGGCAGATGTGCTTTCCCTGTCCCTCCTCCACCTTCCACTCAAATAGGACTTTTCCTTGACATCTGCAGGCTGACTTGGGCCCATTCTCCCACGTACCTGGCCTATGGACATGTGTACACAGGAAGCACCCACTAACTACTATATTCTGCTGTGTATAATGTGCACTTTTTTGCCCCAATTTTTGAGGGAAAAAATAAGGATGCACATTATACATGGATATAATAATCCCATATACAATGCACACAAAATGTGGTGTGCATTACAAATGGCAAAACACTGTGTTTTGGCCAGCTGAACAGATGGGTCAATAGGTCATCTGTCTACCTCCAGACGCAGTCCTCTCCAGGACTACCCTCCCTGGCAGGGGGTGGAAGGAGGGCCCCCACCTCACCAGGTAGCCAATGGGTGATTTCTTGCTCTTGGAAAACTTCTCCAGCTCCTCCCAGTCTTCCAGGTCTGCCAAGGCAGTCAGCTTCAGCCACCAGAGCCTGTGGGAAAGCTGGGCTTGCAGGTGCTGCAGGAGCGGGACAGGGGTCCCACGACCTACTCACAGCCTGGGCCCTCACCTCTTGTCAGGGATGCGGAAGTCACGTGCCAGTTGCTCTGCACGCTTGTTGTGGCCACCGAGGATGAGGGTGGTGACCGTGTCATGTAGAGACAAGTCTAGGAACTGACCTCCTAGCTCGTCTTCTAGGCGTCGCTGTAGCCTTAAGAGCCGCATTTGATCCTCTGTGGCCTGGGGGCAGGAATAAGGCAGGATGGGGATGAGAGGGACAAGGAGGGAAGACTGGGAGAGGAAACAAGGAGGCTCTTAGAAAATAGCAGGCCAAACCTTGGCTGCAAACTCATTCTTGGCCTTGTAGAAGGCATCAGCAGCTGTCTGCAGAGCTGCGACCCGCCCTTCAATTCGCTGCAAGAGCAAGAAGGGAACCCTGAGCTTACAAGTTAAGGGACCTCAGCCCTCCCCACCCAGGTTAGTCTTCTCTCTGATTCCTGTGCCAAGGGCCAGTCTTACCCGTTGGGTGAACCACTCTTGTGTCCCTAGTGGGAAGGCTAGCTCCTCTGGGACCAACCCTCATCCTAGGCTCATGTCTTCTCAGACTCTCCCTCAACAGTGAGGACCAGATGGGGTATATACCAAATATGAGGCCTAGATACCTGGTGAAGGAACCAGATCAACAGCCCAGCCCACGGGCCCCACCCACTCTGCGGGCCTCAGACCTCCTCTGCGTAGCTGGCTCGGATGTGGAAGCTGCCCAGCTCCTGGTGGTTGTCGTCCTGATTGTAAAGGTCCTTCAGCGTCTCTAGCTCCTGATGCTTACAGAACTGGAGCCAGGGGAGGCAGGCAGTCAGCAAGGACAACTCAGGGGCTTAGGAGGTTCCAGCCCTACCACTGTCCACCGCACATACCTGTCGGTACAAGCTCAGGGCCATGGGCTGGTTTCGAAGAGTCATGAAAAAATCTCCTCGGTTCAGCTCGTTCTTCAGGTGCAGTAACACTGTGAACACTACAGGACAATAAGGTGGGGTGACAACTCCAGGCCAGCCGCTTGCTTGATCCAGCGGCCTCAGCCTTGGCCTCACCCAAACCCTGCTCACCCAAGTCAGTGTCCCCACTCTCGATGGCCTTGCTCAGTGCCAGTTTGCTCCTCTTCATTTTTAGAAGAAGAGGTACCTGCTCCCCAGAGCGTGGCTCATACTCCAGCAGCTGTGGGGTAGGGAGAAAGATACAGAGAGAAGGAGCTGGCCTGGGGCCTCAGACACCCATGTCAGAGCTTTTGGAAAGGGCTGGGCGCCCACACCTTGATGGCCAGCTCTGTGCGGCCACAGCCATAGGCCCGCGCAGCAATGTCGGAGTAAGAGACACCAGGCATGTCTCCCAGCTTCTGGTTAATGGCCCGAGCAACATCCTCATCAGACACATCCTTCTGTTGTACCTGCAGAGGGAAGGGGTGTCATACACACCTGGATCTCACACCTCACCCTACTGGCCCTCGATAAGGACCTGGACGTTCAGTCCCACACTTCATTATTTCCTACACCTTATCAGGGCCTGAAGTCCCCAAATGCTCTTGGACCCTGTCCTATATCCTCACCTTGTAGCAGGCCCAGTGGGCCAGGATCCTGCTGACACCCTGCACTTCAGGAAGGCGCAAGTACTCGCATATCTGGATGGCCAGGGGGTAAAGCCTCCGCAACACGAGCCTGGCAGGCAAGGAGGGTAAGGGGTATGGGGGTGAGGTGGGGTAGAGAGAGAGGGCAGAATGGCCACAGTCTGTAACTGGGGCCTCCCAGATCCCAAAGAATTTAGTCAAGAGCAGTGGCCACAAGAGCCCACCAGTGGCTGCACTGCTCACCCACCCAGACCCCTTCTCCCAGCACCCTTGGGCTTGCTGTACCTGTCCAGCAACACCTGGATGGTGAGCTGTTTGTATCTGCATTTTATTTGGTTAAGGATCCAGCTGGTGAATAAGCCCTATTTGCCAAGGAACTTCAGGTGGCATTTCCAGCTCCTTCCCCTGCTACCCCTGGCCCTGAACACCCTTCTAGCATGCTTGGGGATACTGGCTATAGGTGAGGGGGATCCCAATGTGATAGTCCCGAATGGCATTGAGCACACGCAGGTCCTGACACATGCGCACGAAGCTGTCGGGTGGAAATCTGTCGAGGAAACACTTTCCAAAGGAGGCAGCCTGAGAAGAGCCAAAGGGCAACAGAGGAGAGCTCCCCTCGCTGCCAGCCCACCCCTGCCCAGTGCCCCTCCCACTAGCCCTGTAGCCCATGCCAACCCTAAGCAGACTCTTTTGCATGTCTGGCCGGTGCTCATGTCCTGCAGCCTCAATGCACTGCTGCACGGCCTGGGTCAGCTGCCCCAGCTCCTGGATCTCCCGCAGGTACTCATCCGCCTTCTGGCTCTCTTTCTGGGGGTGGGGGGTGGGGGAGATGCCAGGGACACAGCATCATGATGGAGAACACCATCTGGCCCCCAGTCCCTCTGGTTCAAATGGACTGCAGAGGCTGAGGCCCAAACCACCTCAGCCAACTCAGTTCAGCTGAGGTGCTCACAAATTCCCCCATAGCAATCCACAACTGCCTGTCTGAGGCCCTGAGATCTAACCCTAACCCTGACTTGTGCCTGGGATGGGGGTAGTGAGGGTTCCCTGCCTTTCCCCATCACCACATGGAGGACATCATGTGACTTTAGCCACCTGAGCTGGCCCTCTCTAGCCCAGTCTAGTGTTCTGCCTGGACCCCTCTCTTCACAGGTGGCATCTAGCTGTGTCCACCCATGCCCAGGCAGGGCCATGGGGCTGGGCCAATCAGGGGAAGGGGAAGGAGAGCATCTTGTGGCCTGGGGAGAAGCCCAGGGCTTTACCTCATATTCCTTCTGGGCCTCTAACAGCAGCGCTCCAGGGGCCATTGAGGCAATTTTGAAGATCTCCTCGCTGGCCACTGGGGAAGGGAGATGGTGAGTAGGGGACAGGGGCAGGGGATCCTCAGCTCTGCTTCAGTGCCTTGATCTTGCTCTGGGGTACCAGCCTACACAGCAGCTGTGGTGCCGAGGTGTCCCTGCCCTGGGTCACATGGTGCTTTTGTGAGGGCCTTACCTGGAACCTCATGCAGGAACTCATGGGTGCTGCGGGAGAAGATGCGAACCCCATCCAGCTCAGGTACCAGGTAGGAGTCCTCATCCAGCACAAACCTGAGCTTGGGTCAAGGTTGCCAAGAACACCCAGAGATGGGACAGGGCAGGTGACCCCCGTCTCCCCTCTCCTCTGCCACTTCTACAGGTAGCCCTTCAAGGATACTGAATGCTCTCAGGTGCATCACCCACCACCATCAGCCGCCTCTCCCAGGCCACCACGACAGCCCTCTCCTTGCTGCGAGGACGGCTGCACCTGTGGGCAGCGCCACACACGCATCTGAGACATACACAGGGTGCCAAACCCACAGCCAGGTCTCCCACATCACTGCTAATATCGCTTTGCCTCGAGACAGCTCTGTGCATGCTTCCTGCTCCTGAACACGTTCCTCTGACTTGTCTGCTTCCCTGTTACCCTATGCTGTCAGTTCCCAGGTGCCTCAGGGACCCACAGCGGGGCAGGGGTTTCCCTCAAGTGTGCACTGGCAGAGGGGATATGATGCAAGGTCCACCTGGTTTGGCCAGTAGACGAGAAGAATCAAGGTATCCCAGGATACAAGGCTATGTCCACCCCTAGCCCCAGCATTAAAGCCCCCACCCTCACCAGACCATCTGTTTCGGCGGGGCTCGGATGTTGCAGTTGAACTCACACAGCTTCTCCTGAAAGGATTCAGGGAATGTCATGACCCTGTCCCAGTAGTCAGGTTGAAAAGCCCCCTCCCTACCCCAAACAGGTCTTCCCTGGACAAGGCACAGTGCCCCTGTGTTATCCCAGGATCAAACCTTGAGTGAAGCTGTCCCCATCCAGATATAGCCTGTGTCTGTGAAGAGTGCTAGGTGTCGGTAGGTGAAAGAGACAGCCATCTGCAGGAAGCTACTCACTCCCGGGGCCAGGCCAGGGGGCGTCTGGGGCAGGGATGGGGAGGACACGACAGGCACTAGCTTCTCAGTGCCTCCCTATGGCCTCCTCCAGCCCCTCCATTTCACTCCCATCCCACAGGCCCTCACCACTGCAGAGCAGGCTGCATGGTCCAGGAGGTAAAGATCAGGCCCCACAGCCAGCAGAATGTGTGCCACTCTGTCCTGGCACAGTGTGGTCCAGCACGAGGGTGCACTCTGCAAACCTGTGGTCAGGGAAAAGGACAACCTCAGGGTGACCGGATCCCGCAGTCTGGGAGCATACCTATGGGCACCGAATGGTTGTCTCAGGTGGGCCAGCACTCACCTGGCACTTCTGGCATTCGGCGGAGTTTGAGGTCACCCACATTGGCACTGAGGGTGAAGCGGTGGGCCCCTGTGAGGATGGCCACTCCAGAACCAAACTCAGTATGGAAGATCCGGGCATCTAGAACCCGGTTCTGGAGCACCTCCTGGGAAGAAGGGCAAGTGGAGAGGGGCCTTGAAGAAGCCACAGGGCCACAAACTCCCTCCCTTTCCCCCAGCCTCCTGCAGCCCCTACATTGCCCATACTGAAGTGTCTCCGGAAGTCACCATGAAGCCCATAAACCAGTACTACCCCATCCTCCTGCACACAGAGGAGCTCCTCTTCAGCTGACCAGCCCAGGGACACCACTGGCCCACTCTTCCACTGTAGAGGAGAGGAAGTTCATGAGGCTGTCTTGGGATGCAGGAACCCTGCCCAGCCCCAGCCCCGGAGCATGCCGAGGGCACTCACCAGCAGGCTGGCCAGAGGCATGCCCGAAGCAGAGTAGATCTCGAGTACTGGCCGTACGCTGGCGGCCTTCTCCTTTTGCCAGGGGTTCCTCAGCAGTGCTGCAGTTTGAGAACAGACCTGCTGTCCTAGCTCCCTAGGCCCAGCCCATGTGAAGCAGGCCTCATGAGAACCGGAATTAAAAGGATCTCAATGGGGGTGGAAGTGGGGGCATGAGGAAAGGTAGTACATGCCAGCAAGAACAATCCAACAATAAGACCCCCAGGAATCAAGGACCTTGAGTTCATCTCATGGTCCCAGATCAGGCAGTTGCAGAGGATAACTTACCAATGGGGCCCCCATAGGGTGCAGCGGCCACCAGGCAGTCCCTGAGTTCCTCCTTTAGGTCCCAATCCATGCTGTACAGCTCATATTTCCTGCCCGCATAAAGGAGAAGAGAGATTAGCCTCCTCGCGCCCATGCATCTGGATGAAGCAAGCCCCAGGGGAATCCTTAAAGCCTCCGCTTGTCCTCCACAGGAACCTTGAGGAGGCCCCTCCAGAGGTGGGGATGACTAGAAATAGGTGATGACTAGAAATAGCCATATGCATGCTTAGCAGCAGCAGGCAAGAAAGTAGAGGCTGTTGGCAAGGGAGGATGTGGTTTTTGGCGCAAGTAAGCAAGGATGGCAGGGGTTCCCAGGACAGGCAGGCCGCGTGGCCAATACCCAGAGCACAAACTGAGGTAAGATTAGGGTTGGGTGGCTGGCTTGGGACTATATTAGCAGGAAATAAAACCCTCTGAGAGGGTCTCTCAGGGTAGACAGACTTTCTTCTATTTGTTTTTTTGTTTGCTTGTTTTTTGTATTCTTATCCGAGAACATTTTTTTCATTGCTTTTAGAGAGAGGAAGGGATGGAGAGAAACATCGATGTGAGAGAGAAACATTGATTGGTTGCCTCCTGTATGCACCCAGACTGGGGATCAAACCTGCAGTCTAGGTATGTGCTCTGATTGGGAACTGAACCTGCAACCCTTTGGTTACAGGAGGACTCTCCAACCAACTGAGCGACACCGGTTAGGGCTCTATTTCTGGTTCTTAACACTGAATCATGTTGTGGGCTTTATCCCCAGGGGTCCAGCACAACACTAGTTAACAAAGAACTCAGTTTCAAAGCTACTGAGTTAGCAGTGCCTGCAAGAAAACCAAGAGAACTCTTCAATGAGTCCAGAGCTGGGGACAGTCCTGTGTTAAGAGATGTCAATCTGTGAGTGCTTGGCTTATGACAAGTAACAAATCACAAGCTGGCACAAGATGACTGCAATCTGAGATATGTGAGGAGAGAATGTGTGCTACATGAGAAGACTAGGAGGGGAGAAGGGGACAGAGAAGGAGTGGGTGCCATTCCAGGATGTCGAGAAAAAAACGGTGGTTAAGAAGGAGAGTGTTTTGGCTAGTATCATTTCAGCAGCCTCCTCATTAAAGATGAGAAAGATGCCCACCATTACCTTCTTTCTATTACACATTCTTCTTGGGGCTCTAGCCAAAATAATTTATGAAAAAAAATAGGAAAAGGAGCGAGATTGCTACTATTTACAAATAATGTGATTGTCTACTTAAGAAAATCCAAACCAGTCTATGGAACAATAAATAAAAGAGCTCAGTTGGGTGAGGAACAAAAATCAATGTATTTTCTATACTAATTGTCTGTATACTATAGCAAAAACCAAATAGAAACATAACTTTAAAAAGATCCTAATCATGACAGCAATAAAACTATAACATATCCAAAAATAAACATAATAAAAAATTTTACAAAATCATATCAAAATTAACTCTAGGATACAGAAGACATGGAAAAATATTCCAAAATGATCTATAAATGTACATGAATTCCAATAAAAATCACCCCCCATTTTGGGGGAGAAGGGAAACACAAACTGATTCTACTGTTTGTCTAAGAGAAAAGTCATCTGAAAGAGGAAATGCTGCAAGATATTTAAGAACATTTGAAAATATGAGAACATGTGCATATCAGATATCAAGTATACTATATGAGTATAAAACTAAAGTTAATTATAATTGTTATTTTGGCACAGGAATAAGCAAATAGGTCAATGGAAGAGAACAGAATCCAGAAAAAGTTCTGGGAGGGAGCACGTAATAAAGATGGCATTTCAAATAGGTGCAAACTGATACCTGAAATGAGACAATAGCCCATATGGGAAGAATCACAATAAATAGTATTTCATTACTTAATCGTTAAAAAATTTTCCAAAATTAAAAAAATTTTTAAATTAAATTTTATTGATTATGCTATTATAGTTGTCCCAATTATTCCTCCTTCACCTGTTCTACCCAGCACCCCTTACTTCCTCAGGCAATCCCCACACCATTGTTCATGTCCATGGCTCATACATATAAGTTCTTTGTCTACTCTGTTTCCTATACTGTTACCTACTCCATTTCCTTTACATCCCCATGGCGATTCTGTAACTACCTATTTGTACTTCTTAATCCCCTCACTCCTTCACCCGTTCTCCCATACTGCCTCCCATCTGGCTACCATCAAAACATTCTGTATCCATGATCCTGTCTGTTCTTCTTGTTTGCTTCATTTGTTTTTTAGATTCAATAGTTGATAGATATGTTTATCGCTTTTTTATTGTTCATAGTTTTGATCTTTTTCTTAAATAAGTCCCACTAACATTTCATATAACAATGGTTTATTGATGATGAGCCCCTATAGTGTTTTCTTGTCTGGGAAGTTCTTTATCTGCCCTTTGATTCTAAGTGATAGCTTTGCTGAGTAAAGCAATTTTGGTTGTAGGTCCCTGTTTTTCATGACTTTGAATATTTCTTGCCAATCCATTCTAGCCAGCCAAGTTTCTTTAGTGAAATCAGCTGACAGTCTTACGGGAACTCCCCTGTAGGTAACTAAGTGCTTTTCTCTTGCTGCTTTTAAGATTCTCTTTTTATCTTTAACGTTTGGCATTTTAATGACAATGTGTCTTGGTGTGGGCCTCTTTGCATCCATCTTGTTTGGGACTCTCTGTGCTTCCTGGACTTGCTTGTCTATTTCCTTCACCAAACTAAGGATGTTTTCTTTCATTGTTTTTTCAAATAGATTTCCAATTTTTTTATCTTTCTCTTCTCCTTCTGGAACCCCATATGATGTGAATGTTGGAATACTTGAAGTTGTCCCAGAAGCTGTTTATACTATCTTCATTTTTTTGTTTTATTTTTTCTTCTTGTTGCTCTGATTGGTTGTTTTTTGCTTCCTTATGTTCTAAATCATTGATTTGATTCTTGGCTTTATTCACTCTACTGTTGTTGCTCTGTAAATTGTTCCTTATTTCAATTAGTGTATCCTTCATTTCTGACTAGATATATTTTTATGCTGCTGAGGTCCTCACTAAGTTCCTTGAGTATTTATAACCAGTGTTTTGAACTCTGAATGTGATAGATTACTTATCTCCATTTTGTTTAGTTCTTTTTCTGGAGTTTTGATCTGTTCTTTCATCTGGACCATGTTTCTTTGTCTTCTCATTTTGGCAGCCTCCCTTTGTTTGTTTGTATGCATTAGGTGGGGATGCTTTGACTCTGTCTTGGTAGTGTGGCCTAATGTAGTAGGTGTCCTGTAGGGTCCAGTAGCACAGCCTCCTCTATCACTGAAGCTGGATACTTGACGTGCGCCCTTTGTGTGGGCTGAGTACACCTCTTCTTGTAGTTGAGGCTTGATTGCTGTTGGTAGGTCAATTGGAGGGATTTACCCAGGCCAGTCAGCTGCAAGAACTGGCTGTGATCACTGACCACCAACCTGTGCATCTGTGGAGGATTAGCTGTTCAGGGGCAGGGTGGTGGTGCTCTGATGTGGTCTGTGGTTGTCCTCTGGGTGTGCAAGCTCTGGGGTTTCTAGGTGGTATAGGCCAAAGTCAGCCCCCACCTATGTTCTGCCCAGGGACACCCTGCATGAGCTATAAAGCAATCTGAGATGGCTGCTACCTGTGTTGGGTTTGGAGATTCCCACATGAAGCCAAGCTGTGACTCTAGCCTAGCTGTTGCTAGTGCTGTGCCTGGGGCCACTTAGCAAGAGGTATGGGAACTGTGGGCTTACTGAGGCCGGCTGTTGCTTGTTTGATCAAGTTCAGGAAGTTGTGAGCCTGAGCCAAGACCAGCCATGCATATGGAAAAGTCACAGTTAACAGTGTGGGTGGGCCCACAGGTTGGGTGGGATGGAGTCTCAGGGGATCTCCAGGGAGGGACAAACAGTTATAGCTAGGTTAACGGAGTCTCAGATATGGCACCTGCCTGCTGACTCTGTGGTTATGTTGGGGGAGGGCTCAGAAAACGGAAAATGACCTCTTGCCTGACTTTCTGTCTGGAAGAAAGCTGTCCCCAGCTCCCACCTTGATGCCAGACACTTCAGTTCCTTCCTGTATGCCACTGGTGCCTTTCGAGCTACTATCCCAGTGCTGGAGCTCAGAGGGAGTAGTCTGAATAAGTCTGTGTGTGGGTTCTTTAAGGGGAACTGCTTGGAACTCCAGAAGTTTCTTCCACTGATTTAATCCCTGCTGGATTTTGCAGCCAGACGTTACAGGGGCTTATCTTCCTGGCACTGGAGCCCTGGGTTGGGGGGCCTAGTGTGGGGCTGGGACTCCTCATTCCTGAGTTAACTCTCCCGTTTTTTCCACTACATGTGGATATGGGACCAGAACTTTTCCATATCTGCACCCCTCCTACCAGTCTGGATGAATGTGGTTTCTTTAATTCCATAGTTGTCAGGCTCCCATTCAACTCAATTTCTGATGGTTCTGAGTGATGGTTGTTCTATATTTTAGTGTAATTCTGATGTGGTTGTGCAAGGAGGTGAGGTGTGTTTACCTATGCCACCATCTTGACGGGAAATTCTCAAAATTTAAATGTTAAAAAAAATAAGAGAAAACTTCTGGCCAAGATGGAGGCGTAGGTAGATACACTTGCCTCCTTGCACAAACAAAAGAAGGACAACTACAAATTTTAAAACAAAAAACAACCAGAACTACCAGAAAATCAAATTGTATACATGTCCAACAACCAAGGTGTTAAAAGAAGAAACATTCATCTAAACTGGTAGGGGCGGAGACAGGCAGCTAGGGCAGAGAGAACGCACGGCAAGGCGGCAGCCGGCAGTCCCACATTTGTGTGTGGAAAAAGTGGGAGGAAAAGTGGGGAAAGAGACAGATGGCGCAACCCAGGGTTCTAGCGTGGGAAAAGAAAGCCTCAAAACCTCTGACTGTAAAAATCTGTGGGGGTTGTGGCAGTGGGAGAAACTCCCAGCCTCACAGCAGAGTCCGTAGGAGAGACCCACAGGGTCCTAGAACATACACAAACCCACCCACCTGGGAATCAGATTCAGAAGGACCCAATTTGCTTGTGGGTAGCGAGGGAAGCGACTGAAAGCCTGCCAAGAACCGAGCAAGCAGCACTGTTCCTTCTTCAACCCCTTCCCTGCAAACAGCTTCACAATGCAGCCATGTGGGTTGCCCCACCCTGGCGAATACCTAAGGCTCTGCCCCTTACAATGTAACAGGAGCTCCAAGACAAAGAAATATGGCCCAAATGAAAGAGCAGATCAAAGCTCCAAAAACAGAACTAAGGGATGAAGAGATAGCCAACCTATCAGATTCAGAGTTCAAAACACTGGTAATCATGATGCTCATAGAAATGGTTGAAAAATGGAGGAAAAAGTGAAGGCTATGCAAAGTCAAGTAAAGCAAAATATACAGGGAACCAACAGTGAAGGGAAGGAAATTGGGACTAGAATCAACGATTTGGAGCAAAGAGAAGAAATAAACACTCAACCAGGACAGAATAAAGAAACAAGAATTCAAAAAAATGAGGCGAGGTTGAGGAACTTCTGGGACAACTTTAAACGTCCCAACATCCAAATCATAGGGGTGCCAGAAGGAGAAGAGGAAGAGCAAGACATTGAAAACTTATTTGAAAAATAATGAAGGAGAACTTCCCCAATCTGGCAAAGGAAATAGGCTTCCAGGAAGTCCAGGAAGCTCAGAGAGTCCCAAAGAAGTTGGACCCAAGGAAACACACACCAAGGCACATCATAATGACATTACCCAAGATTAAAGATGAGAGAATCTTAAAAGTAGCAAGAAAAAAGGACACAGTTACCTACAAAGGAGTTCCCATAAGACTATCAGCTGACTTCTCAAAAGAAACCTTACAGGGAAGAAGGAGTTAGAAAGAAGTATTAGAAGTCATGAAAGGCAAGGACCTACATCCAAGATTTTCTGTCCAGCAAAGCTATCATTTAGAATGGAAATGCAGATAAAGTGATTCCCAGATAAGGTCAAGTTAAAGGAGTTCAGCATCACCAATTTCTTATTACATAAATGTTAAAGGGACTTATCTAAAAAAAAAGAAGATGACAAAACTATGAATAGTAAAAATGACAACAAACTTCCTACTGTCAACAACTGAACCTAAAAACAAAAACTAATTAAGCAAACAACTAGAACAGGAACAGAATCACAGAAATGGAGATCACATGGAAGGTGATCAGCAGGGAGGGGGAGGAAAGAGTACAGGGAATGAGAAGCATAAATGGTAGGTACGAAATAGACAGGGGGATAGTATAAGAATAGTATAGGAAGTGAAGAAGCCAAAGAACTTATATATACAACCAATGGACATGAACTAAGGGGGGAGGAGAATGCTCACAGGTGGGGAGATGCAGGGAAGAGGGAAATATCGGAGAGGAAAAAATGGGTCACCTGTAATAGCATAATCAATAAAATATACTTTATTTAAAAAAATAAGACATCAGAAAAAATCTTGGATATTTTAACAATCTCGAAGTAGAAAGAATTTCTAGCATGATATAAAACACTGATGTCACAATGGAAAAGGCCAACAAATAAAAATTAATAACTTCTGTATACATCTACATAAAAAGGATAAAAACAACACATTTATATGTGCTTCCATTTGAAAACAAAAACTTTGGTAATATTTATAGAACCTAATAATAGTGGCTATTTGTAGGTCAGGGGTGGAATCAGTTGAAAACGAGCAGGAATAGGAATGAGACTGAGTTTTCAAACAACATTAACAGTTATTTGTTAAAATAATTAACATTAAAAAAATCCACCAAAAAATAAAGCAGGAAGACAAACTATGAAGAGGGAAAAATGTTTGCGACACATATGAAAAAGAGATACTTTTGTTAAAAACACAGAAGACTATTTTTTAAAAAATGAAAATGAAACTAAAAGATAGTCAAGGGCCATATCATACTACTTTATGTGAAAATATTTTTAAAACTAAATATTAAAATCTTGATAAAATATAATCTAATATCTTTATAATGTGAACTATTGCAAAAGTCTTTCAGAGCAAGACATGAAACCCAGAAATTATGAAGGAAAAGACTGATAGGTTTTATTACATAAAATAGCCATTCAACTTTTAAATGTGTACAGCCTCTGACTTAGCAGTTTCCTTCCAAGAGTCTAACTTAGAAAACTACTTGCACAACTACACAAAGGTATGAATTCACTGCAGCACTGTTTAAAATAGTTTTTTTTAAATGCTGAAAAACTATTTTAAAATGCCCATAAAACAGGACTGGTTAAATAATATATGGTATGCCCATTATGGGCAATATTACGTGGCCATCAATAAGGGAACTCTGTGTATACTGACATGAAATGATCTCTAAGACATATTGTTAAATAAAAAACGTAAGCCCAGCTCAGAATGAACCATGCAAACTCATTTATGTAATAAAAAGCAAACTGAGCACATATTTTTGACAGGCATATTTATACATAATCACACGAAAATGTATAAATACATAGAATACCGCTCCGAGGTCTTTACATTAAGCCAAACAGTGGTTACCTTTGGGGAGGGTGGTGAGTGAGGGAAGGAGGTGGGGGGGCGGGGCTTCCAATTGTAAGCTATATACTTTTGCAATATTTGACTTTTTAAAAACTCTATATGCATTTCTTTTGACACTTTATTACTAAAATCATGGATGAAAATCTGAGGGCAAAATAAAGATTCCCACAGACCTAGCATGCCAGTTATCAATTCCGCTCAGTTCCAAATTTATGCTTCAGTATGTGTTGTGTTAAAGGGACAACATTCCTTCAAACGTTTTTCCTTCACAGTGAGTGTGATCTTAAGCACTCTCAGAAGAGGGCGCTGGAGGGACGCTGCATAATGACGCGGCTCTCCTGCTGCTTACAACTGGGGCTTAGCCAGCAGCCAAGGTGTGAGGACACAGGGTGGTTATCTGTCCCAGCCATACAGCAACCTAGAAGGTTTGCCCAGACTGGTGATCGCCTTCCCATGGCTCCCTGGACAGACACCACATTCCTGGCCTCCTGTACACACAAGGACATGCTTCCTCTGTATGCCAAGATGCCTGGCCACTGGCTGCCCTGCCTGCCCACCTGAGTTTCCACTGACCCCCTCTGCACACGCATGCTCCCAGCTACAGGCTGTGACTCACCTTACAGACCCTGTGTGCTCCAGGCTGCCTGCTTGCACCGGCTGCCCCACTCACCTTGCATGCCCACAGCCCTGACCACCAGTTGCAGCTCACCTGTGCCCCTCTACTCCTGAACCCAAGAGGTTCCTTCTTGCTTTCCCAGGAACTGTGGACCAGCTATGGCTGGCAAACCAGTGAACTTGTCTGCCATCTAGTGGGCTGTGCTATACAGGGAGGAATAAAAGTCAGTTTACAGTTGTGACTATGCATAACAGTATTCTTCTTGTATTATTATTTATTAATTACTGTATTATTTTCAATACAAACTGTAAACCTACTTTTACGCCACCCTGTATTTTCTCAAATGAGTTCTGAACCCCATCCTGAGGAAAGCGCCCCCTTCTCAAATTTGTCATTCCTTGGGTACTCTTCCCTCAGCCTAAGGCTACAATGTTTTCTTGTATCTTATAGTTACTCTTTTATTACAGTTTAAGAATTCTTTATATTTATTAAACTTTTCCAGTTTAAGTCTCCTAAATGGACCCATACTGATACAGACTTGGCTCTGAGAGTGTTTCCAGGAGACAGACCCCTAAAGATGTAATTTGAGGATTAGTTTGGTCATGTGCTTAACGCTTGGGTGCAGTGCTGAGCTCCCTGCCAATGTGGAGCGGATGTTAGTAGCCCACTGCATGCAGTGACATCACAATTAATCAAGCCTGCAGTTTTCTGTGGTGAAATGCCAAGTCAAACATGTGCTTTGGGAGTGACTTCTGTCCTTGACTGTATGGCAGTAATAATGATTATAAAGGCTGTGATGTGGATGGATTATTTGGAGTGCACTTGAACATTTACAAAGAGAAAAAGACAAGCTTGGGTCTGTTAACTTTCAGCTCAAGTCATGGTCTGAGAAGCAGAAAGTGTTTTAAAACAGTCTTAAAAGAATCTTGTATTTATTGCAGCCACACAGCTGCTCCTGCCAAAAATCAAAAGCAAAATTTAATTATGTGAGTTGTTAAATTATAACAGTTGAATTCACCAACATGCCATTTCTCATGTGAAACTTAGGGCACTGATCAGGAAAGAAAGGAATTCTGAAACTTGGAAGGAAGATATCTGGTTAGACCCAGATGACAGTCCTGAACCCTCAATACATTCTGAGCCTTTCTTACCAGAGTGGCTTGCATTCCTTTATCTAAGGTGTACGTTCCTCTGCTTGAAAAGCCTGTGATGGCCTCAACTGGAGTAAATATCTTAAAGCCTCCCTCCCCAAGGCTGACCTAGCTAACACTGCTGCTCAGTGACCAATATGTCAACAGCACAGACCGATACATGGCTCCAATACAGTATCATTCCCAGTAGGACCAGCCTGCAAGTTGATTACATTGGACATCTTCCATCATGGAGGGGGAAAAGGTTTATCCTCACTGGAATAGAGATACAATCTGGATATGGATTTGTCTTCCTCATCTGTAATGCCTTTTTAATTTTTTTATTATTACTTTAAAAATATTTATTGATTTTAGAGAGGAAGGAGAGAGAGACATTGATATGAGAAACATTGTTGCCTACCATACATATCCAGACCAGGGACTGAAACTGCAACCTAGGTATGCATCCTGACTGGGAATCGAACCTGCAACCTTTTGGTGTATGGGACGATACTCCAGCCAAGCCTCACCAGCCAGAGCGGTTACCTGTAATGCCTTTGCCAGCACCCACCGTCTGTGGACTTATGGAATGCCTTTTCTAATGGTGTAACATTTTACAAAGCACTGCATCTAATCAAGGACCTCATTTCACAAAAAAGGAAGTGCAGCAGTGGGCTCAGGTCCACGGAACCAATTAGTCTTGCCATGTACCCCGTCACCCAGAAGTGGATGGTCTAAATTCACCGCCAACTTAGTTATAGCACCAACTGGAGACAGTACCCTAAAAGGACAGGGCTCGATCTTACTGGCTGCAGCTTATGCTTTGCATCAGAGGCTATTATGCGGTGTTGCCTCTTCCATAATCAGAATACATGGGACCTGCAATTAAGAGGTGAAAGTGAGAGTGGCTCTTCTCATCATTACACCTAAAGGCTCTTATAAAAATGTTGCTTTCAGTTCCATAACTTTGAGATCCATTGGTTTGGAGAACTTAGTCTCTATGAGAAGAATGTTACCACCAGGGGACACAACAATGGACTTAATTGAATTGGAAGATGAGTGCCACCTGCCTAATGTCACCTAATGTCACCAAATCAACAGGCCTAAGAAAATGGGGTTAATTTGCTGGCTGAAGTAATTATCCTTGATTACCAAGGATAAATCGCGTTGCTGCTACACAATGGAAGCAAGGAAGACAATGTCTGACACCCAGGGGATCCTTTGGGGCACCTCTTAGTATTTCCGTACCTAACAGTAAAGGTTGGTGAAAAATCTTAGCAACCAAAAAAAGCAGAATGACTGAGGAACGAAGGTTTGGGTCACTCCATTATGTGAAGAATCCAGGGTAGTGGAGGTTCTGGCTGAGAGCAAGGGAAATACTGGATGGGCAGTTGAAGGGAGCCACAGACATCAACTGTGATCTCATGACTCTTTACAAAATGAAGAGTATAGTCACTTTGCACATTTTCTTCATGTTTGTTACATGCACGTGTTTATATGTATATACCAGCCGTTAACTTCTCTCTCCTTCCCATTTTTATTTATATACAAATAATTGGAGGTTAACTTTACAACTTAATTTTTAGGTAACACAATGAATATTCAGAGGGACTGGAGGAGAAATTAATAGTGATGAATATAATGACTGTTAAGACTATATATGTGTCTTCTCATCTTGGGAAAGATTATTTACTTGTAAGGAGGAAGGAGTTCAAAAGAGTGTAGAGTGTGTATATGGAAGCTGAGTAGCCAAAGGGTAGACTGTGCCAATTTTCAATTTATTGTTTGTCGACTCCAAATTCACCCTTCAGTACATGCTCCACAGTGAGCTAGATGTTAACCTTTCTCAGTCGAGGGCACTGCAGGAGGAGAGGGCTCTCTGGCTGTTCCCAGCAGCAGCAAGGTCAGTCCAAAGCGTGAGCACGAGAACACCTGGGGGTGCTCTGCCACAAACACACACCCAGATCACACAATCCCTTGATGGCTCCTCGGTCCTGGCCTAGGCTGGCGTTCATCTTCCCGTGGCTCTCTCCACACAGACACTGCATGCCCCAGGTCTCCCACTCACATCGGTGCTTCCACGCCCTGTGCAAGCCCATGAGCCCGGCCACCAGCTATGACTCAGCAGTGCCTCATCTGCGCCTAGTAGGGCTGCCTCCTGCTTGCTCAGTGACTGTGGGCCAGCTCTGGCCCAGGCAAACCAGGAAACTTCTCTGCCATCCAGTGGGCTTCAATTACACCTTTTTCACCAAGGTTGGAACACCAGCTTGGGGAGGGCACCCCCTCCTCTAAGTCTGTCCTTCTTTCTCCTCAGCCCTAGGGGAGGACAGTTTTGTTTTATCTTATAGTTACCTTGTTATCATAGTTTAAGAGTTCTTTATATGAAACTTCACCTCTTTAATCACTATATTGTCTGTCTCCTGATGAGACTTAACACTGATATAACCAGTGTAGTATCCCACAGACCACTTACTTGTTATAAAGGGGGAAATATGACTTCACAACGGAGGATGTGGCCATTACCATCCTAATCCCCTTGTTAACGTCAACTTCCTTCATAGCGGACAACCCAATATAATGCTGACTCCAGGGGTGATATAGCACAAACACCATGTCATCGCCTACAAAGCATTTCTGCCAAAAATGTTCAACCTGAATCTAATACATCTTTAGATATAACACAGTTTCAGGAAATACAAGCTATGACAGAGAAAAAAAGTTAAAAGCCTACACAAAGAAGCAATGGGATAAATCTAGAAAGTGACTTGGTCTCTTAAATAAATCAATGCCATGACAACAAAAGGGAGGGGTGGGATTGGGGGTAATAATGTTCAAATTACAAGGGATTTAATTAAGAGAGGTAAGCAAATGAGTAATTCTTATTTGGGTCTTGATTTGAACAAATCAGTTATAAAAAGACATTTTGAAGACAAATGGAGAATTCTGATATATATTAAATGTTAATTTTGTTAGGCATGAAATAGTATTGTAGTTTCATTGGAAACTAATTTTTTTAAAGTAATGCGCATTGAAGTTAAGTCTGTAACTTACTTTAAAAAATACAGCAGAAAAAGTATTTGATTAAAGATATGTCTGGGTTTGTTTTTAAGGATTTTGTTTATTTTTAGAGAAAGGAGAAGGGATGGAAAAAGAGAGGGCAAGAAATATCAACGTGAAAGAGAATTATCGATCAGTTGCCTCTCATACATGCCCCAACAAGGACTGGCCTGCAACCCACCCATGTGCTCTGATCAGGAATTGAACCACTGACCCTTTGCCCTGAGGGACGATGCCAAACCAACTGAGCCACACCGGTCATGGCTGGGTTTGCTTTTAAATAGTCCCCAAAAAGTGTGTGTATATTGGTGGAGAGGGATAGGTGAAAAGAGAATGCAAACTGTTGACACCTGTTGAAGCTGGGTAATAAGTACATGGATTATCATTAAAGTACATTTATTATATTTGTATTTGAACATTTCCTTAGTAAGTTTTTTTAAAGTTCCAAAATAGTTGAAGCAAATATTACTACATAACAATTTCTAAGCCTAAATGATGGCTGTGGGTATTCATCCTACTATCCTATTTTGTTGTACATTTGACTCTTCTCAGAATAAAAGGCTAAATACAATGCCAAGAAAGGAGGGGGGTTCATCTCTATACAATGCTCCAGGGAGTCAAGCTTAGATGAGGCCTGAGCTATGTCCACTGCGGTAACAGGATGTCACTGAGGACAGGGTGGTCAGACCAGAGTGAGTAGTCACTGGGAAGAAAGAAAAAGGAAGCAAGATAGATGGCAGTTTTCAGACCTTTGGGATGGGGGAGAAAAAGATGGGGCAAGGAGGAGTTTATTTTTTGAATAGGGAAGTTTATTTTTTGTTAGGATGGGAGATTTGAGTACACTCGAAATCTGGTAGGGAGCACTTGGGGGAAGGGATGGTGGGACAAAAATGTAGAGCAGTGGTCCTCAAATTTCCCTGCTGCAAAGAAACACCTGGGTGCTTGTTAAAATACAGAGCAAATTCCCAGGACCGATCCCAGAGATAACACAGTAGATTGGGCCTAGGAAGCTGCATGTAGCCAACATCTCAGGTGATTTTGATACAGGGCGTCCCAGACGACAGCAGGAGAAACACTGGCTGAGGAAGGGAGTGCGTGGATGGAGCGTGGCTTCTGAGAAGGCAGGGAAACGCGTGCTCATTTCCTCAGTGGGGCGGGAAAGACAGCAGGCTGGTTTGGCTGGGGGAAGCCTCGGTCCTTCCATGCAATGGCTTCCAGTTCTCTGGGAAGCACAAGGTGAAGTCAGCTATTGAAAGGAGGAACCAAGGAGACTTCAATTTTCAATATTTCCAAAATGTTTTAATTGTTTACGATTAAATGTTTCTTTTTGTAATCTTCTAAAAGAAAAAGCAGAGCCCTTGTGGCGAGTGAAGGCTGACCCCACATAGCAGGACTATGAGGGCCCAGCAGAGTCTGATGGCCATGGATTTGTAATAGACCCACCCTGTCTGTGTCTGACCCTCATGGCCGTACTCAGCAGCCTGTGCGCAGCCACAGAGAGGGTGAGTGGTCCATGTGCTGGGAGGTGGTCCTGTGCCAGTCAGGTGCAACCAAAGGGCAAAGCGACAAGGTTGTCAGGGAAAGGCAAGACACTGAAATGACTGACCATGGTTTTATGTACACCCAGCTGGACAGGGATGGACACATTTACAGAAAGAAGTTCTGCATGTGGCTACAAAGGGAACAGAGGACTCCAGGAGTGAGGATCCCAGTGAGGTTGAAGGACAGGTATATTAGAAAGCACCAGAGTGTCAGTGATGACAGGGGCTTGTGGCCAGAAGAGGGCCTGTCTGAAATGAGTGTTTGAAGTTGAGCAGGTTAGGATGAGCACAGGGGCAGAGTTGGGGAGGCTGAGGTGGATCTCATGGAACCATGAAGCCACGTGGTCAGTTAAGTTACCCTGGAAGGCAGGAAGAACTGAGATGCTTAGGAGGCTGTGGGCCAAGGTCTCTAATCAAACAGTCAATGAGGGATGCAGTCCAGGAGGTTGGCAGCAACAGACTAGAGTGGGACGGAGACAGCCCCTGCAGAGGGTGCTGGAGTAAGGGTCAGGGAGTGAAGAGCATCAAAGCATGGACCACGTCCCCAAGCCTTCGAGGTAAAGAAGGCTTCTCAGGGACTGTGAGGTGACTCAGGCTGTGCCTCAAGGGTGGCATGGGGTAGGGATGGGCAAAGTGAAGGGCAGCAGGAGGTATGGCCTCTCAGAAAAGTCTATAGGGCAGTAGACTTCATGAGGATAGGCCACACCTTCAATGAGGAAAACCGGTTATATCTTTCTCCTCTACTTATAGGCCCCAGAAGTAGAAATCCCCTCAGTGGCAGTAAATGGACCCTGGATTCCAATGCCAGAAAACCACTAGCTCTGGTAGCCTGATTCCAGCCCCCTCCAGGAAAGTGAAGAAGTGCTTGTGGCAGTGCAGCTGAACTGCTGCAAAAGCGTGGCCCGCCATGGTGGGAGAAGAGTCCTTGTGTGAAAATGGATGATCTCCAGCCTGCTCAGTCTGGGCTAATAAACCACTAGGGATGAAGAAGCACATCACATCTAGCCTTGGGGAGTAACCTATTAGTTACGAAATATCCAGGCCCTAAAGAAATCCATCCCTAGATTCCCTCTGAAATCCCTAGATTCCAATCTGCCTCAAAAACAAATACTACTAAAGAACTTTTGTGCACTGTTGCTGGAAATGTGAATTGGTTTAGCTACCATGGAAAACAGTATAATAATTCCTCAAAATATTAAACATAGAATTACTATAGGATCTTGCTATTCCGTTTCTGGGTATATAACCAATAGAATGAAAATAGGGTCTTGAAGAGGTATTTGTATGTCACTGTTCACAGCAGCCTTACTCACTTACTCACTTACTCTATTTTTGCCTACTCATGAGGCAAAAATAACTCAAGTGTCCCTTAACGGATGAACAGAGAAGAAAAATGTGATATATACATACAATGGGATATTATTCAGCCTTAACAAGGAAGGTAATTCGGATGCATTCTACAACATGGATGAACCTTGAGGACAACAGTATGCTAAGTGAAATAAGCCAGTCACAAAAAAGTAAACACAGCATGATCCCACTTGTATGACCTAACGAGAACAGTCAGGTTCACAGAAACGGAAAACAGCGTATTGGTGGTTGCTAGGGCTGGAGTGTGGGGGTGGGGAGGAATGAGGAATTATTATTTAATGGATATAAAGCTTCAGTTTTGCAAAATGAAAAAGTTCTGGATAGTGGCTGCACAACAATGTAAAAATACCTAACACTATTAAATTGTACTTTAGAATGAAAAAGATAGTACATTTTATATTACATGTATTTACAACTTTTAAAGTGTTCATCTTTATGTATGTTAAAAAAAAACACCCTCAAACAAACTCCAAAAAGCCTACTAAAATAGTCTACGTCTAAGAAGAGTTTCAGAAATATACAGGGGTTGGCAAAAGTAGGTTTACAGTTGTTCGTATGCAAAAATATATAAAACGTACATGACTAAATTGTGTTTCATGTACTCACATAAATAAACCTACTTTTGCTCACTCCTGTGTCATGTATCTTCAGTTTCCATTCTTTGATTATAAAGTATGCTTCTAAAGTACCTCAGACAGTATGTTCAGAATTAAGCTAACCCTCATCCCCACAAAACTCATTCTTGTTTTATTAGGTCAAAAACCCAAGTCATCCTCCATACCAGGTGCAACCAATCACAATCTCCTTCGAATTTACCTCCTACATATCTCTCAGGTAGGCCCCCTTTTCTCCATCTCCCTACTGCTCACCACCATCATCTTCTCCCTGGTCCATTCCACCAGCCTCCTTTGTCTCCCTTCTTGCTTGCCCTTTCCAACTTGTGCCCCCATTGCCTCCATAAGGGACTTAAACACATACCCACACACACACACCTCCAACTCCAACTGCATCAATCCTTTCATTAAGATCATTTCCTTTGGGCTTCCCACTGTTCTTCGAATAAAGACGGCCTATTAGGCCCTGCAGGTTGTGGTCTCTTAAGAGAAAGGCATCAACCTCATCTCTTATCTGCGCCCATCCCTGCCTGTGGCACTCCAGCCACACTGGCTCTCTTTATTCAGGTCACTGAGAGTGTCCCAGTCTCTCCTGCCCCAGGACTTTGTATATGCTCTTCTGAATCCCACTCCCTGCACCTATGTTCTTTACCTCCAACCTACCAGTGTGTATATGTTGTCTTAGGACCCTCTACCTCTCTTTTACAGTGATTACAGTCAAACAAGTACTGAGTCATTAATGTTTATCAATAGTCTCCCCTACTGGCTGTAAGTTCTATGAGGGCAGGCAGGGTCCATGTCTTCTTATTGGTTGATAAACACTCAGTGTGGCAAAGGGTTGAGCAAAATTAATTAACAGGATTTAACCCAAATTGGGTTTTTAGGAAAAAAATGGTTAAAATTCTGAAGCCCTCTAAGAATCAGTCACCATTCCCTCTCCTTGCCTTCCCAAATTAGTAAGTTTTCCAGAATACTATCTCCCATGAAAAAAACTCCTGTCTTATAGACAGGCCTCAAAATGCACTGTCTGCCACCTGTTTATCATTCATTCACTTTACTTGAACATGTATTAAGTCTTGGCACAAGGCTATGCACAAATACAGACAATCCCAAGTAACTGCACTTAAAATATTTCCACTTTGGTGGAGACGCTAGAAAATGCTATTTTATTTTCCTGTTAAACAAACAAACCTATGCGTTAGCACAGGTTCTAGAAAAAGGCTGGGTTCAAATCCTTACTCCACTACTTACTGTGTAACCTGGTCACCTAACCTCTTTCTGCCTCAGTTTCCTCATCAGTAAGATGAGTTTAATAATGATACCTGCTTCGTGGGGTTGTGAGGCTTAAATTACTACAGATAAAGTACTTAGCAAAGTGTACAGTGCATAGAAAGGTACAATATCTATTAGCAAACATAATATATGCTCTACAGCAAGGTTTAGATTTCTACTCCTTTATGGCAGTACAGCGCGCACAGATAAACGTAGGCTAATCACATAAGTTATGTCTATAGTGTGCCCTCAACACTATCAACAAAGCTAAGATTTCATATCATAAACATGAGTTCTGTAGCAATGAGGTCATCGTTTTTGGTACTCTCCTACTTAACAAGCCTGAATAGGAAACATGTATCTTCGAGAGTAACACAAGTTAATATTTTCAAAAGTGTAAACTGTTTACACTAAATTACACTAAACACTAAATTACATGCCAAACGGACATCCCTTCTCCACAAAAACAGTCAATAGCATCGTTACTTCCTACTGGCTTCACTGATTTTAACTAAACTTCTGCAATTTCTTTCCATATTTATGACATATTTATAAGAGGTAAGAATTAGAAATAAACAACAAATGCAATAGAGCTATAAAAATTGCCACAAGGCATTTGTCCCTCTTAAAAGCTGACATTTTTTGAATCAAAAACTACACAGAAGTTTTAATACGTGAATAACAATGGTATACAGTTTTACTAGCACAAACTGCTTGTTTTCTATTGAAATAAGACCCCAAAGAAATGTCTTTGTGATCTTTAGTAGCAATCAATAAAGTATTTTCAAAAACCTTATTGGGCAACTACTTACTACATAGGAGGGACTGTTCTAAATATGCACTGGAGATAAAGAGTTACAAGAAATATGCTCTCAGCCCTTAAGAAACTTGGTTTAGCACAAACCAACATTGCCCTACTGTGCCATACAGGCTCTGGCACTGGGGCCAAAGGAAAGTCAGCTGTCTCTATTGGGTTAGATCAGGGAAGACATCAGAAAAGACCCTTGAATTAAGTCCTGAAGGATGAGCAAGAATTCTCCAGAGACATAAACAAAGAAGGAAACGGCAGGGCTCGCAGAAGAAACTGCAGGCTGGTGCAAACACAGGGAGCCATGAAACATCATGTTGTAGTAAGGTCCTGTTCTGCGCAACCGAACACAAATTTTGGAAAGGAGAGGAGCAAGTAAAGTTGGAGAGATAAACAGAGCCGACTCATAGACTTAACAAGAGTAGTTTGCACCAGTGTAATGATGTTAAGTTTACACTTCAGTTTACACTTCAGAAAGATCAGTAGTTTAGGACTCTACGACTCCCACGAGAAGGAGGGCTGCCCCTGGATTCACTGACGACTCGTCCCCTTCTCCCAGCCTTGGTCAGCACTGCTACTCCGCCCTCCCGGCGATCCCGCGCCGCACCCTCAGGGCGCCCCTGTGGTCTGACTTCAGCAGCACCTCCCCAAAGGAGACTGGGCACTCGCTGTCACCAGTGGGTGGCCCATTCAACGTGGTCTAAGCATCCTTCCGCAGGCTGACAGACATAGGTTTCAGCGTTCGGCTCTGTCCCTACTTGTGAGACCACCAGGCTTGCCCAGTTTCCTTCTCTGGAGTAAAGGAAGTGCCCGCTCCCTAGCCACAGACAGCTGCTCTGCGTTAAGTGGCAGACGCCAGGGGAGAGGGGGCGAGGGGCGGACCCCAGCGCCCCGAGTGACGGGGTCACGCGCTGCGGGCTCCGCCCCGAGACTCCAGCTGGCGGGCAAGCCGGGTAAGCCAGGCCGTAGGCGGGAGGGTTGGGCGGCTCACCGGTAAAAGGCAGAGTCCCCGAGCGGGTTCCAGTTCGCCGTGTAGCAGTCCATGGCTGGTGCAAGGGACTTCTGGCCAGCGATGAAGGGATGCCCGCCTAGCGCGGCCTCCAGGCCGGCACTTCCGCTTCCGGCCGCCTGTATCACGTGGCGCGGCCGCGGCCAAAGCCATCAGCACTGTGGGCAGCGGCACTCGGCTGACGCCGCTCCGCCGCCCACACCCAGGCCTCGTGCCCGCCTGAGTGGTCCAGGCTCTGGCTCCTGCCGGGATACGGCAGCTGGCCTTGCGTCCTTCCTGCCCCCTCTGGCGTTGAGGGTAGTGCAGGGCGGGACATGGGTGAGCGGAAGTAGGAGCTGTGAGCGTTGTCGCCCCGGGCGCCGAGGCCTCAGGCGCAGCCGGGGCCGCCGCGACGCACGCATGGAGAACGCTAGGCGCCGGGCTGCACAGCGACATCTAACCGGGTTGCACAGGCTCGGCGGGGCGGGGACTGTGCAGCACCGGCCAACCTCCCGGGGCGTGGGAACATGAGGCCAGGCTCGGAGCTAACTGCAGGCGAGGCGCGAAGTGCGCGAGGTTGCCCTGTCCAAGGGTGAACTGCTCTGCGCCCCCAGACTTGGTAATTGGCGCGAGCGGGCGCGCGCACATGCGCGAGGCGGTGGCGGGCACGTGGCTGGGCGCTGGGCGGCACCGCGCGGGAAGCGCCTCGGTGCCCCGGTGACCTGCGTGCCCGGCGATCCCCGGCCTCTGGTGCCAGATGTGACTGAGGCCCGTGCCACCATGGGCCCCACGCTGCCGCTGTCACTTCCTGGCCCGTGTAGCCCTGACCAGGCCGGCACAGCTCTCATTTATCCTGGGGCCGACCTGTCCTGAGTACCCACTCTCGCGCGGTTTAGTGGCCTCTCCCTGCAACCTGTCGTTGTCAGCGGCGGCATGGTCTTCTGTCCCGAAAACAAGGAGCCGCGCCACCCGTTGCGAACCGCCATGGTCCACTTCCACGCTTCGGAAGTCCAACAACTGCTACACAACAAGTTCGTGGTCATCTTGGGGGACTCAAGTGAGTGCTCTTCTAGGATCACACTTCCCAGTCTCGCAGTTGCCGCCTATTTTCTAAGTCTGTGCCCTTTGTCTCCATCTCTAATCTCATTTCCAACCCCTAAGTCAGTTCCAGTCCAGTAGGTTTTCTCATTTTATTTCCCTGTGCACCTTCCACAGGTGTCCTGACAAATAGAACCTGTCAAGCTTTTCACCCATTCTTGCTTAGCATTTTTTTCTCCCTGATATCCCCTATAATTTCCCTTACGGGAGCGGTGAATTGTGTTATTTGTCCCCCACGTGACTTGGCTGACTTCTGCTAGGTGATCTCAGGTCACTGTATACTAAGTTGGGGGTGGTTCACAGCTAGAAGAATCAGAGGCAGCACCAGGACTTTTGAACCTCACCTTTCATCTTGCCTCAAAATCAACACTCCACAGAGGTGGCGTTGGACAACCCCAGCCCAGGGAAGATGGGGAGCCTAGACTTGAGAGAAGCTGGGATGGGGTGAAGCCTGCCTTATTCCCGCACTGTGTCTCCCCGCAGTCCAGCGAGCTGTGTACAAGGACCTGGTGCTCCTGCTCCAAAAAGACTCACTGCTCACAGCCGCCCAGCTGAAAGCCAAGGTGAGGGAAGATTGGTAGCCATGCCTGTGGTGGGTGGACACAGACCCTGGCCTGGCAGGTCCCTCTCTCTGGCATGGGTCTGACCAGCTGGGTGGGGGGGGTTGGTCAGGGGGAGCTGAGCTTTGAACAGGACCAGCTGGTGGCTGGAGGTCAACTGGGCGAGCTGCACAACGGGACGCAGTACCGGGAAGTCCGCCAGTTCTGCTCGGGTTCTGGCCACCACCTTGTGCGCTTCTACTTCCTCACCCGAGTTTACTCCGAGTACCTCGAGGGCGTCCTGGAGGAGCTGACATATGGGCCTGCCCCGGACCTGGTGATCATCAACTCCTGCCTCTGGGATCTCTCCAGGTTGAGGCGAGGGGACAGGGAAATACTGGTTGGGGGTGGAGGTATGGCTCAGGCTGTCTACCCCTGTGCTCTTACCCACCCTATGTGCTACCCAATAGGTATGGCCGCTGCTCAATGGAGAGCTACCGAGAGAACCTGGAGCGGGTGTTTGTGCGCATGGACCAGGTGTTGCCAGACTCCTGCCTGCTGGTGTGGAACATGGCGATGCCCCTGGGGGAGCGTGTCACTGGGGGTTTCCTTCTGCCCGAGGCAAGTGACCAAGCATATCAGAATGGGGGAGGGGCAGTTGATTGGTAAATAGAGGACCCTCTGTCCCCACCTTGCTTCATTCTGTGGCTCTTAGATGCTGCACTTTCTCTCAGCTCCAGCCACTGGCGGCCTCTCTGCGGCGGGATGTGGTTGAAGGGAACTTCTACAGTGCTACGTTGGCTGGGGATCACTGCTTTGATGTCCTGGACCTCCACTTTCATTTCCGGCATGCAGTACGGCACCGTCACAGGGACGGTGTCCACTGGGACCAGCATGCCCACCGCCACCTCTCACACTTGCTTCTGACCCATGTGGCTGACGCCTGGGGTGTGGAGCTGCCCACGCGTGAGTACAGCCCTGGTGAACCCTGTCACGAGTGGGGAGGGTAGTGACGCAGGGAGGGCCTTCAGAGCACAGGGCTCACAGACAGAACAGGACAGAGGTACTCCAGGGGAGCAGAGGCCCCCTGAAGGACTGCTGTGGACCCTCAGGGCTTCTCCCTCATCCCTGGGGAGGGTGAGATCACAGGAGCAACATTGCAGTCCAGGTTCTGGTCCAGCATGGTCTAGCCATATAGTGTACGGCTCTGTGTACGCAAATGAGCTTCTACGTGCATTCAGTACAAAAGTCAGCATGTGAAAAGATCCCTGCTCTACAGATGAACAGGAGAGTAATGGATGTACTTTTAGCTAGGCATGGAAGGGGGGGGTGGAAACAAAGGGAGGAACGGCTGTCCAGGCAGTGTGGCAGAAGCACAGAAGCCCCTCAACTGGTGCTGCCGGCCTCTCAGTTCCTTTCTGCTCACAGAGTGGGCATCGTGGCTGGTTATTTCCCTGTCTTGCTCCTCCTCTGGATCGTGTCCTCAAAAGGAAAAGTTCCTGCCTCCCTTGTTGACAACTCACCCCTTTTGGCGCCAGTGTCCGGCACAATCGCTGTGTACACAGTACCCACAGGGCAGTGTTTGGTGAATTGGAGACTCAAGTCATGTTAGAAGGCTGCTCATTGCAGCACTGGAGGGGATGGTAGCACAGACAGACCAAGACTGTCAAAGAGGCAGACTTTTGGGACTTGGTAACCAGGAGTTGGAGTATCAGGGAGGTAAATTCGGGCTTTGATTATATAATGGTCCAATTTCCTTGTTTCTTTTAGATGAGAGAACTCAAAGAGGGATGCTCCAGTGTCGTAAGGCTAGATTGTGGTGCCTCAGGTCTTCTGAGTCCAGTTTGGAGCTACAGAAATAGGGATGTCAAAAGGCAGAGTTGGGTGGGAGTCTGAGCTGGTGAGTTTGGCTAGGGCAGTTCTATTTGAGGCACCGTGGAATGCTGGAGTAGATCTGGAGTCAGTGGAGAGACGGAAGCTGAGGGCATGAGTGTGAACCCTGAAGGAGACAGCAGAACAGTGGCCGTGTTTTGGAGCTGGAAGGAAAGAGGAGCTAATGCAGAAAACCAAGGAAATGAGGAGAGAGGCACTTTCAGGAAGGACGAGCATATTGACCATGTCGTGTGAGTGTCAGGAAAAAAGGAATTTGTTAAATTTGCCAGGAAGTGGCTACATTTAGTGGGAAAATTGTCAAAGGACTGGAGCAGGGTTAAAAAAGGCAGTGAGCAGTTGATGAGGGAATGGAAATGGGACACAATACTCTCTGTGGAAGTTTGAAAGAAGCAAAGGACTACTAGGAGAAGGGAGTGACAGGATCTTTGTAATTTTAAGAGAGAAGACATAGTCAGGCTATTAATTGGTCTGCGTGGAGTTGCTCAGAGAGGGAAAAACTAAAGATACGGGAGCTGGACAAAGGGAGAAGACTCTGGAAGGAGGTGTGAGGCGAGAACAAAGTAGATCCACTGACTTTTGAGAAAGGCAAGGAGAAGGAACACACCTTAAGCTTGGCCTGAAGTGAGAGGAAATGAGGAACACTGGGTAGAAAGCAGAGGGTGCGCCCACCTAGAAAAGGGAGTAGAGGTTTAGAAGTGTGGAGGGCCAGAACTCGGGGCAGCCTGGCCTGCCTAAAACAATCATCCCGTTCCTAGACCCGTGGACTGAGGACTGGCCAGAGCCGGATCATCTGTTCCAGGGGAGCCAGGGGCAGCCCCCAGACTTCGGGGAGCAGCTGGCCTTGCCCCCACCCCCGCCCTCTCCCTTGCCCCCTCCCATGCCTTTTCTCTACCCTCTTCCTCAGCCCTCCCTGCCTCCCCTCTTTCCATCCCTGCCCCAGGACGCCCCTTTTTTCCCATGCCCACCCTTCCCACCCCATGAATTCTTCAATTGTAATACAACGGAAGACTTCTCAGTGCCACCCCACTTAGGTAGGTGCCTCTGCAGCCTCATGTTACACCTTTCCCAGCCTCCCCTGCACCTTCTCCAGCCTAGCCTGCCGTGCCCAGGCAGGTTGAGAGCGGCTGGATCACCCTTACGCCCCCTGCCCAGGATTGGGTTCAGTCGCAGCTGAGTCTGAAACAGCATCTATAGACTCATTAATCAGCTCATTGTCACAGTTGCCATAGGAAGGGAAGTAGAGTTGCTGTTTTGCAGATGGGGAAATAATCCCAAAGACACGCCCCCTGGAGCCCCAGAGTGGCCTAAAGTCAGAGCTGGGCTGACCCTGGCTGGAAGCCCTCTCTGATAAATGACTGATTCTTTTGTAGGATGTGGCTCTGTTGTGAACTTTGTGTCTGGCCCCCTGCCATCTGCCGTCCCTGGCCCTGTCCTCCATGGTCAGCACCGGGGCCCAGTGGTCCACCGTGGGATGCCACGCTATATTCCCAACAGCCCCTACCATGTGCCGAGGATGGAGGGACCCTGCAGGCAGCGGCTCAGACACTCAGACAGACTGATCCACACATACAAACTGGACAGACGGCCTCCGGCCCATTCAGGGACGTGGCCTGGTTAGACTGGAGCTTGGGCTGGGGCTGGATGTGCCAGTGGCCCTGCAGGGCCTGCTTGCTACCCTGTGTGCCGGGCCAGGATGTCTGCTGTGCCTGGCACCGTTCTTTTCCATTGCTGTCACCAGTAAAGGCATGGAAGAAGAGAGCGGCACCGTCCTGCGGAAAGGAGCGGGTGTCCCAGACCACGACCTTAAGAATTGGAGAGGCCGCCTCTGGGCTGTCTCCAGCTTTGGGCCTTTCAACTCACACCGTTTAGAAACCGTTGTATATGTCCTTCCTGCTGCTTCACATATTCATTCTCACCAGAACACAAATGTGCTTAATAAAGATCCTGGAGGGGTTCCCTCTTGTCAGCAGCTCCCCGGGATTGGGGAATAGCCAAGGCTGAGTTGAAGTTGTTGACATTTTACATGGGATTTTTGGATCTGGCTAGTTCTCACCTATACCAGCCTCACATACTCATGTGTACATTCGACATTCGTCTCTTCCTAGAGATGGACACGTAACTTACCTTGCACAGTTCTTGGCATGTGGTTGGCACTCAGTAAGTGGTTAGAACTAATCAAGAAGCTCCCAAACCCAAGTGGGAGAGTGGTTAGAAACCCATTATTTAATAAATATAGTGTGCATTGAGAGAAAAATGAACATAGGCCGACTTCTTTGGTGAGGGGGGAGAACAAAGGGAGAATCCAGGATCGGGGTAAGGAAATCGTGCCAAACTCCATTAGCAAGAGAGTACAAGGTCTCAGCTCTGATGAGAGGCTTGACCATTGGATTCGACGACTAAGCATCAAGGGTGGCATGGGGTAGTGGATGGAGCATGACAGGCTGGTAAGTGGTGTGGGACCAGAAGATAAGGAAACAGGGAGCGCCACTAATAATCCTCAAGTAGAATTGGATGGCAGAGAGGGATGCATAGACCACAGAAGTGTTGATCCTTGCTAGCAGTGTAAGTGCACACGGAGCTGCTAGATTAGCACACACTGGTACGTGCGTCCACGTTAAGTCCTTTAGAGAACAACCTCAGCACGGCAGTTGAGAATCAAATGCAGGTGTGTAAAGGCAACAGCACAGTGCCTGAAACAAGACAAAAGTGTAGTGGAACATACAAAACTGAAAACCTTTGGGAGATAAGACTTCAAACAATTACATTTTTGCAAAAATTAGTTTTTTTTATGTTAGTAAAACCCATCTTCAAGCAGCTCTCTTCTGCTGCATCTAATTTGCCTAATCCCTTATTCACTCTCGCCTTTCCTCAAAACCTATCATCTGTCTGGACATTTTGTGCGTCTGACTCTGGGGTTCCTTGGTGTCGCTGGAGAAAAACTACACCTGGACTGTAGTTTTTACACTGATTTACAGAAGAAAAGTTCTATGAGTTACTCAGCCTCATGAGACCCCTCTCTTTTGCTTGCCATCCTGTTCTCTAAGAATTCCCTGTACCTTCCCTATTGAGACTTCTCTAGGCTTTCCCACTCCCTGCAAACCCCATGCCAATTCGGGAACTTGCTCCGTCAGCACCTTGAGACTGTGCAGTGTGCTCCATATCCCCTTTCTACCTCTGCACTTCTACTTTCCATCCCATCTTGCTGTGTGACTCTCATTGCCCACAGTGAGGTTTCACGATATTTTCGTCAGTACCCCCGCACAGATTTAAAGCCTGTAAGAGTAGAATGGTGATAAATTACTTTCGGTTTGTTGTAGTATAAGCTTATGATACAAGACACTGGACTTTTGTATTATAGATTTTATTCAGTTATGACTTGGAAACAAGAAACTTAAAAACAACCACATACAAATCATTACATGCATTTAAATTATTTCCTGGCCTTTGAGATGTAAAAATGATGGAAGTCATATGTTTCTCCAGTATGTAGGCACACTACTGGTTAAGCATGACAAAACTCAAACTTCATTGATTCAGGAACTATTCATCGTTAACCATTGTCAAATCATTTAATAAGAAGCTAAAGTAGCATCCCTCTGGTTCGTGGAATTTTGGTTTTTAAAGAATGGCTCCAGTATCCTCTCCTTTGTCGTACCAAGATATTCCTGAAAGGAGAGAAGGATGCAGGAGCACTTCAGATGTGACCCCAGCCTTCATTTTCTGGGATGGGAGGGGGTAGAAGGGGAAAAGTATTTTAAGGAAAGAAAATTAGTGGGTTTTTTTTTTTAAAAACTGTAGCCAAACTGGAAGTTTCCCAATAAAAGCAGATGATTTGCCTTCTGTTACATTATACAGTTCCTTGCATACATTATGTGTTCAGTTCATTTTAGTGTTTAATACATACCATGTATGTTGGTGAAAGATAATAAAGTTACTGATTGCAAAGAAATGGACCTATATATTTTTTAAAACCTGCTTTATTGAAGTGTAACTGACAATAAACCACACATTTCAAATGTACAATTTTGTAAAGATTTTATTTACTTAGGAGGAGGGAGGGAGAAAGAAAGGGAGAGAAACATGATATGTGAGAGAAACATCCATTGGTTGTCTCTTGCACGCCCCCTACTGGGGACCTGACCCATAACCCAGGCATGTGCCCTGACTGGGAATCAAACCGGCGACCTTTTGGTTCGCAGGCTGGTGCACAATCCATTGAGTCACACCAACCAGGGCTCAAATGTACAATTTGATATATTTTGACATGTATACATCTCTGAAACCATCATTACAATCAATGAAATTTATCCTTCTGCCTCTCTAGAACCCCTCCCTGACTCCCCTCTCCACAACCTCACATCTCCTTACTCCCATCCCAAGCAAGTATTGATAACTGATCTGCTTTCCGTTACCAGAGATCAATTTGCATTTCCTAGAATATTATATAAATGGAGTTATTCAGTAGGTACTCTTTTTCATCTGGCTTCTTTTGCTCAATGTAATAAGACTGACGGAACAACATCTATGTTGTTGTGTGTATCAGTAGTTCACTCCTTTTTATAGGTGACTAGTATTCCACCTGTTCATGGACATTTGAGTTACTTCAGTTTTTGGCTGTTACAAATAAATCTTCTATGAATATCTATGTACAACTCTGTATGGACATATGTTTTCATTTCTCTTGGGTAAACATCTAGGACTGAAACCACTGGATCATATAGTAGATGTATGTTTACCTTCTTAAGAAACTACTAAACAACTTTCCAAAGTGGTTGTCCCATTTTACATGCCCACTAGCAGTGTATGAGGGTCGTAATTCCTCCACATCCTTGCCAACACTTGGTACTGACCAGTCTTCTTAATATTGATCGTTCTGATAGATAGGTAGTATGATTTTAATTCACATTTCCCCCTCTGATGTTGAACATCTTTTCCTGTGCCTGTCTGTGATCTCTACATCTTCTTTGGTAAAGTCTCTCTTCAAATTGCATTCTTCCTATCCCCTCACCCCTTTTTAAAACTTACTATTTGACTTTGAGGGTCCTTTATTCTGGATCTGAGGATCTGGTACCAAGGGTCCTTTATTCTCAGATGTGTGGTTTGCAAATGCTTGCTTTCTGAGGCTTACCTTTTTCTTAATAGTGTGTTTTGTAGAACGGAACATTTAAAAATTGATCAAGGATAGTTTATTAAATTTTCTCTTATGGATTATGCTTTTGATATATTATCTAAGAAATCTTTGCCTAACCCAAAGTCACATCTGTTTTTCTCTGTGTTTTCTTCTAAAAGGTTTATAGTTTTAGGTTTTATATTTAGACCTATGATCTATTTTGAATTAATTTTTGTATATGGTACAATATAAGAATTAAAATCCTTTTTTTTTTTGCATATGAATATCCAATGGTTTCAACACTATTAGTTGAAGTCTATCCTTTCTCCACTAAATTCCCTTTGCACCTTTGTCAAAAGTCAGTTGTACATATATGTATTGATCTATTACTGGACTCTCTGTTTCATTGATCTATTTGTCTTTTTTTTTAAGATCTTATTTATTTACTTTTAGAGAGAGGTGAGGGGGGAGAAAGGGTGGGAGAGAAACAGTAATGTGTGAGAGATACATTGATCGGTTGCCTCTCGCAGTCCCCTGTCTGGGGACCTAGCCCACAACCCAGGCGTGTGCCCTGACTGAGAATCAGACTGGTGACCTCTCCATCCACAGACTGGTGCTCAATCCACTGAGCCGCACCAGCCGGGGCTATTTGTTTATCTTTATGACAATACCATACCGTATCGATTACTATTACTTTATGATGGTCTTGAAATCAGGTAGTGTTAGTCTTTCAACTTTATTCTTCTTCTTTATCAAAGTTATTTTTGGCTATTCTAAGCCCTTTAAATACCTACATAAGTTAAAATTAGCTTCTTAATTTCTGCAAAAATTCTGGGATTTTGATTTTACTGTATTGATGGGGAAAATTGACAGCTTAACACTATTGTGTCATCCAACCCATGAGCAAGACATATCTGTCCATTTATTTAGGTCTTCTTTAATTTCTCTCAGCAATATTTTGTAGCTCTCAGTATACATAACTATCATATCTTTTGTCAGATTTTCCCTTAAGTGTTCATATTTTTATTGTACATTATTTTATGTAAAAATTCCTATTTCTGATCATTCATTGCTAGTACCAAGAAATACAATTGATTTTTGTATGCTGACCTTGTATCATGACCATGACCGTTTACACATATTAATTACTTTGTTAAATTTGCTTATCAGTTCCAGTAGCTTTTTTATAGTTCCCATTGAATTCTTATATAGGCAATTCTGTTGTCTGCAAATAAAGGCAGTTTTACTTCTTGCTTTCCAATCTGTTTGCTTTATATTTATAATTCTTGCCCTATTACACTAGCTAGGACATCCAGTACAGTGTTGTATAGAAATGGTGAGAACAGACACACTGGTCTTTTTCCTGATCTTGGGGGAAAAGTATTCAGTTTTTTCACCATTAAGTATGAGATTGGCTGTAGGTTTTTTCATAGGTGCCCTCTATAACATTGAGAAAGTTTCCTTCTATTCCTAGTTTGCTGATAGATTTTTTTTTTAATTACTTCACCCAAGAAGTGACTCAAACAAACAGTCCCAGGCTTAGGAAGCCAGTGCCCTATCCATTAGGCCGTCAGAGCTTCTCAAGAGGCTTTTTAAAAGCAAGAATGGATGTTGGATTTTGTCAAATGCCTTTTCTGCATCAATTGAAATTCTCATCTGTTTTTTTTTAACTTTTTAGTTTGATGATGTGTTGAATTATATTAATTGCTTTTTTTTTCAATGTTAAGTCAACCTTGCATTCTTGGCTTTAAAAAAGAAAGAGGTTGTACAGTTTGAAGGTGATGAAGATGGTATTTCCTCCTCTCAGAAATCACTAAAGCAAAAGGGAAAATGAGACCTAGAAATAAATGTAAATACCACATCTGATAACCCGAAGAGAGCAAAAATTCCAAAGAATAAATTAGGTGGATAGTATTTAATCCACCTAATTTATTGTTTGGAATAAATTAGGGGCAGTATTTACTAAAGTTGAACATTTACACACTCTGTGGTCCAACAATTTCACTTCGAGGGAAGTGAGTGCATCTGTCTACCAAAAGACTTGTACAAAATTATTAATAGCCCTGGCTGGTGTGGCTCAGTGGGGTAGGCGTCATCCTGCAGGCCAAGGGGTTGCATGTTCAATTCCTGGTTGGGCACATGCCTTGGTTGCGGGCCTGGTGCAGGGGCGTGGGGGTGGCGGGTGAGAGTGGCGGCTGAAAGATGTTTCTCTTGCACATTGATGTTTCCCTTCCTCTCTTTCTCTCTCACTTCTCCTCTCTCTGAAAATAAATAAATAAAATCTTTTAAAAATATTCATAGAAGTTTTATTCATAATAGCCAAAACTGAGTAACAAACCAAATGTCCACCAACAGGAGAATGGATAAATTGTTGTCTTTCCATTCAAAGGGACAGTATACACTAACAAAAGAAGACAAACTACTGACAGATGCAACAACACAGATAAATCTCACCAATAGAAACTTGAAAGAAGCCAGACACTAGAGGCATTTTGTATGATTTTATTCTGTACAATGGTAAGAGTAGGTTAATCTATGGTGATAGAAGTCAGAATAGTGGTTACCTTTTGGAGGAAGTATTGATTGAGAAAGAGCATGGTGGAACTTTCTGGAATGATGGAAAAGTTGCATATCTTGATCTAGGTGGTAGTTGCATGTACACACACACAAATATGTAAAAATCCATTGAGCTGTACACTTAACACTTGTGTATTTTACTTACATGTAAAATGTGTGTGAATTATATGTCAATTAAAAGGGAACCAGGATGGGTTTTTCCAGGAATGGTTTAATACTAAGAGACACCCCAAAATGTATTTCACCATATAAACAGAATAACCAAATAGTCCTTGTAGTAGATGCAGAAGAAATAACTTTATTCATGGTCAAAATGTTAGCAAACTAGTAAGGGAAAGGAATTTTCTTAGCTGGATAAAGGTTAACTACCAGAATTCTACAGTAATCTACACAATTTCTAATGGTGCAACCTCACAGTTTTTTAAAATTCATGATCAAGTCAAAGGTACATATGAACAGTAATTCCACATGTCTGGGAACCCCAGCTTGCACAGGCAGAAGACGAACATAGGAAGGCACCCTATCCTGAGAGAACTTCTGGCTTTTAGATCCATGTGGTATCCTTCAATTTAGAGGGCTTCATAACTTTTATTCATGTTACAAATATTTTGCAAGTATTCAGTATCTCATATCAGTTTCAAAAATTGTATTTTGGTTAGACATTTGAAGACACAGACCAGAAAATATGGTAAAAGCAACAGATCTTAAATCAAGTTCTTTTATTTTTAAAATGGAAAATATTTGAAATGTAAGAAGGCAGTATAAAGGACACAATATCCAAAATATAGATGGAAATGTTTGCTCAGCAGGAAAAAAAATCAAAAACAAAACCTTATCCAAAGTTGGTTGCTTCCAGGCCCTGACAGAACCTCACAGAAGATGACTCTTTAGGCCAGGAGGAATGAGAAGATAGAACAGGGCTGGGCCAGAGGTTTGAGACACAGTGAAGCCTGAGATATAGGACTCTTCCTTCTCCAGGATTCTCAGCTCAGCCCTCTACGCCTCTGCCTTTCTGGGTGGGGGTCCCGGGCTGAAGATTTGGGTTAAGGGGTGGAGGAGTCAACGAAGCCACCACCGTGACGACAGCGGGCCGGATATGACCCTTCCTGGCCCCAGAATCTACTCTCGCCTGCCGTGTGAGAAACGGCAAGTCGCCTCTCCTTCGCTCCCTTCCCACGTCCCAGCCAAACCCTGTTCTTCGCGGTCAGAGCAGGAGATCTCCGCCAGAGGGCGCGCCTTGCACTGCCGATCGCCGGGTCCGCAAGCTGCGACGCCGGGGGCTGTCGATTTTCCCGGATGGCTGGCTAGCTAGCACCTTCCCTGGGTGGGTTCCCACAGCCCTCCGATCCCCGACTAGGTTTGGGATTTCCTTCCCATCCTCAGGTCCCTGTCTGCCCACTCTGCCCCGACGCTCAATGCGCCTCCTCGACGCCCTCCAGCCGTGGCCCTGGCCCGTCTCCCCAGCACTTGAGCCTGGAGGATTGGGCTGTTGTGCCCCAGCACCTCGGTCCTGCTCCTGGGGCGACCTCACGAGCAGCACAGACCGCCGTCCGCTCCCGCCACGATCCGGTCCCCCCATCTCCTCTGTGGCCAGGGACTACTGGGAGAGGAGAGCCCCTCACCCCCCGGCCAGGACATAATCGCCCCCTTTCCCCTGCACACAACAGTCTGAGGGAGAGAGCCTTCTCCTACCAGGGACCCTTCTCCTTCCCTCAGGATGGCCCCTGACAACTCTGTCTTAACTGGTGCCCCGGGCTCATGGACACTTGACACCACCCTCTCCGGCCCTCCGTGGTCTTGGTCGCTCCTACTCATTGCTCCCTGTTCTTTGGGGGAGAGGAGAATCCTTTGATCGGGCGCGCATGCTCCGGCTCCTGCTCCTGCGGGTCCCCAGGATGTGTGTTTGACGCAGTGACCCCCTCCCTGTTTTCAAAGACGCAAGGCCCTTGGTTGCTGACACCCCCTCCGCTCCTTCTTCATTCCTCGCCTGATCTGGCCAGGTCACACGGCTACTGGATCCCTACCCCAACCCCAGTCCTGTCAGAGCAGACTGTGGCGGGGTGGGGAGGACTGGCAAAGACAGCGACTCAAACGCCCAAGTCACTCAGGCCAATGGAACAGCACTCCCTTCTTGGACCAAACCGGAAACGCTTTGAAGACCTTCATTCCAGCGTGTTCATCCTCCCTGGGCTTGCATTTTAATGCCTTTAAACTTTTAACTCTAAAGGGATGACTTGGTCTATGTTTAAAGTGATTTCAGCGTTTATGTTCATGATATCATTTTTCTTTAGTCTCTGCAAGGTCCCTCACTTTATTCTCTTTTAACGGAATACTCCACTCCCCTTTGCCTACCCCCGAGAGCTAGCCATTCAATCGCTGCTTTTGTTTTTATGTGTTCTTGCCATCTCCCCAAATGTGTTTAGCTGTCATGCATTTTGAATTTGCATTAAAAGAATCGTATTATTTTTCATTTAGTTTTTCGCTCAGAGCTAGAAGTTCGGGATCAATCTGTTCATCCCAGCGCCTTCTAACTGCTGCCTCCTCTCTCTGGTGCTCCTCTCCTGCCACCACCAATAACAGTGCAATCGTTAGTGTCGAGCAGGTCATAAGGTAGCGCTTCTCAAGCAGTGTGTTCGTGTATCACCTGGGAATCTTGTTAAAAGACAGGCTCTGACTCTGAAGGCCTGGAATGGGGCCTGAGGCTCTGCACTTCTAACCAGCCGCCGGGTGAGGCCTGTACTGCTGGTCCCAGGACCAGGCTTTGAGCAAGGTCCTTCGGGGTCTCTGTGAGGTTTTAGTTTGGGTTGCTTGGTTCCAGGGTATGTGTTGACCTAATTTAGTAGGTATTGCCCACCCGCAACACCTCACCTCACACCAGCAGAGCAGGAAAATGGAAGGTATGTGCAGGGTGGGGCAAAAGTAGGTTCATAAGGAAAATGATACAGTAATTAATAAAAAATAATAAAGGCATGGACGCTGAAGGCACATAACCAGAGGCGTGCAGGGTTATGAAACTCCACAGCAAATGAGTTTTGGCAAAAATGAACTGATGTTCTAAGGGTTGGTCCTCAGGGCTTGAGTATTTAGGTGGCAGGAGAGGGGGACTTTGGACCTAGGGCTTAGGAGCAAAGCTTTCAGGGTCAGATGTACAACAGGGTCAGGGTTGGGGAGGAGTTGGGGAGGGTCAGGTATAGGGTGAGGGTTAGGAGTGAGGTAAGTGTCAAGTGGTTGGGTCTTCACTGTGAGTAAAGCTGTCAATTATGTGCCTTACTTGGTAATAGCTGATCAGCAGATGTGCAAACAGCCAGCAGATGTGCAAACAGCCAGCAGATGTGCAAACAGCCAGCACCCTGGGCATTGCAAATGCCACCTTTCAAAGTCCTCCTGGTGCTTGAGTAGCTTGCTGGGTCCATTTTGGAAACCATGGGCTTTTCCCACTCACATAGCTGTGCAAGCATCGCCTGGCGCCAAGCCTCAGACCCGACCCTTTCACAAGCATAAGAGTTTGCCATTTGCATATTTTGAGATTGCATGACACACAAGCATTTTTACATCTTGTCCACACCCATCCACCCTCTGTTTACTAATGTAGTTTTAATCCATTACAGAGCATTTCTCCGAAGGCCTAGGGAAGCTTCCTGCTCTCTCTGTGGCTTCTGGGCTCAAGAGACCTGTTGAGCCTAAGAGTTCAGTATAATGCCTTATTGTTTCCTGGACTTTACAAAGTACTTCAGACATAGGTTTGCCTTTGACTCAACTCCATGATAGGGTTGGGACCCACTCAAAAGAATTAATTGACCAAGGCCACACAATGTATAGGTGGGTAAAATGAGACTTGTTTGTTTTTCTAGAAGAGACCTCAGGAGGCTTAAAGAGTGGATACTCTCTGGGAACCTCACTGCCCTATTCAGCCCATTTCCCAGACTTGGGGATACGGGCTGAGGCAGGAACTAGGGTGTCTAGCAAGTGGGGGAATGCCCGGGTGGTAAGGTCTGGGAAATGAGTTAGCTGAAGTCTCATAGGGCTTTAGCCAGCCCTTGTCTAGCTAGGTTTCTGTCAGTGGGCCCTTTCTAGAGTTTGGGCAAGAGGGGGTTGGTGGGAGGAACGGCAAGTCCAGGGGTACCCAGGTAGAAGCTCCCAATGAGTCTAAAGCTGAGAGCTGCAAGAAAAAGATGTTACCAGTTGCTAAGGGGGCTCTAATGGTGTCGCCACGCTCCCGCTTTAGGTCGTCTGGCCAAGTTCTGCCCCTATCTAAACCTTCTGCCCTGTCCCCTCTCCTCAAAGTCCCTGACCCCTCACACCAAGTACCTGCAGCATCGGCTTGAGGGAGGTGCCCAGAGGTCAGGCCAGTCTACACTGCCAGCTCCAGCAACTTCATGCATGACACAGCCAGTGCTAGGGACTGGAGGTCTGGGTCTGCTGAGGCAGAAAGGCCCTGGTCTCACTGCCCTCCCTCTCCCCCGGGGCCTGAGACCCTAGACCAGGGCTCAACAGACACAGGCAGCGAGGTGGGGTTGCCCTTCTATTAGTCCAAGTCCTGAGCGTGGCCTGGGTAAGACATGGAGATGAGGAGGCCCACGAGGCTCAGCAGTGTGGAGAACAGCAGCAGGAAGGAGGCGGTGAAGAGCAGGGCCGGGAGGGCACTGAGCACCAGCAGCAGGATGGCGGGCAGCAGATGGCGCCACGCTGCGGCCACAACAGACCACAGGGAGCTCAGCAGGTGGGAGCCGGTAGTGAAGAGCGCATGGCATAGCATCAGTGCCAGCAGCAGGTAGAGGATCCCCTCTAGGACCCACAGCACACGCCGCAGCGGTTGCCGCCAGCTCGATGTGGTCCACCACTGGATCCAGCTCTGGGGCACGTGGTACATGCACCAGCGCACCCAGCCCTGCCACAAGACCCAGGCTGACCAGGGCACCGCTGGCTGCGGCCCCTCACCGGCCCCGATGGCATCTGTCTCCACTCGAGGCTGCTGCATCACAGATGGTGCACCTAGGGAGAGGGCTAGTCTAGCTACAGGAGCAGCCCTGGAGATGCCTGGGACCTCAGGACAGGTCGGGGTGCTGGGGGCAGGAGGGCACTGGTGTGGGGTGGGGTGGGGCGGGGCTTTGAGCTGGGGTCTCGATCTTACCTCTGGGCAAAGGTCCCTAAGTCATATTGCTTCCTGCAGCACCCAGGACAGCCTGGCAGCCACAGCTCAGCCCCTCTTTGACTCTCTCCTGCCCGTCCCAGAGGAGTCCCATTGTGACCCGGACTGGGGTGGGGTCTGGCTAAGGAGCCACTGTATGGTGTGAGCCTCAGCTGAGCCCCTCTCAGTGGCCCCTTCAGACTGGCAGGGGAGTCTGGGGACCCTGGGGAGGCCACAGACGTAGTCTCATGCTTTCTTGTGGAAAGCCCTCTTGGATCCCTGTCCCTTCCCTGCTGGCTGATGAGTCCCATTCCACTCTCTTGCCAGTCTTTCTCTCTGAGCTTTCATTCTTTAGAGCCACAGAGGCCAGAAGGGACAGCCCCAACTGGAGTGTTCTGAGACAGCTATGGCATCCTGCCCTGGGCTCCTTGCCCCTTATCTCGCCTTCTGTCATTGTCTAGGATAAGACCCAGGTACCCACTGTCCATATTGTGGGGCCAGAGGACCAGTGAGGTTCAGGCTGGGCACAGAGGTGTGCCCTCCCACCTGCCCAGCCCAGGAGGGAGGAAAGGAGGCCCGAAGACGTAGCATAGTCCGTGTATTTCTGCGGGGCGGTCAGGCCCAAGGATAGAAGCAGAAAGTCAGGCCAAGCAGGGCCAGAGGCACGCCTCGGGCTCCCAGGAGCAGCTGCAGGCCCAGGAGCAGCAGTAGCAGCGCCTCCTGGACGCTGAGCTGGCCTGGGGCTGCCGCTCTCTGCAGGAGTACAGCCTCCGGCTCTCTCGGACCTTCGCCGGCCCCCTGACGCTGGCCCCCGGTGAGAAGTGTGGGTTGTGGCCGGGTGGGGCCTGCGGGCCTGGGAAGACAGAGGACAGCAGCTGGGCTTCGGGAGGCTGACCACTCGCTTGCTTGCCTGTGCCTTCCCACCTGCCAAGCTGCTGCCCATTTACCTGTGGAGCAGGTCGAAGGCCAGGAAGCTGACCAGCAGCAGCGGCAGCAGCAGCAAGGCTGGGCCAGCCGTGGAAAAGACTGCCCGAATCACCAGCACGAGGGCCCCCAGCCCTAGGACACTGTCCAGGAGCTGCGCTGGGCTAGGGCCCCGGGAAGACATGTTCGGACCCACTGAACTGCCCAATCCCTCCCCAACATCCAGGCCCCTGGGAGGGACAGGGGTGGGATAAGCGTGGGCTTCAGGCCTGGGTAAGCAGAGCTGGGTCATGGAGGGAGGTGGAGGTTACAGGCAGGGGCTGTGCTGGGAGGAAGTATGGGGAGTGGGAGAGTGGGAGAGGATGGCAGACACTCAAGGATGAGCTCAGAGAGTGGGGAACTGGGCTCCTTGGGAATCTCCCCCTCCCCACACACCCACCCAGCAAACCCTCCTCACCTCCTCCCACTGCGCTCAGCCATTCTGGGACTGGGAGGCTGGGGCATTGTGACTTCTTTGCCAGGTGGGGCTCTAAGGTAGGGAGGGGCTGCTGCTGGCTCTGGCCTCATAAGCAAGTGGGGGCTCAAGTAGGGCTTAGTCACAGGCCAGCTAGTTCTGACAGCTAAGGCTCACCCTCTCGCCTCTGCTAGTTCTCTGCCTTAGGGCCCTCCCATGGGGATGAGTTGCCAAGAAAGCATTCTAACCCCATCACTACAGGGGTGGCTGACCAAGGACAGAAAGGCTGCCTTCTCTTTCCTGCAGATGCTCAGAGCTGTCCAGGGACAAGTTATTCAATCACCCTGTTCCAACGCTCTCTCCCCTGAGAGTAGGGTGATGCCTGTGGGCCCTTGTGGGAGATTTTCCAGGACTGCAGCCCTGGAAGGCGGAGATAGACTCTGCCACAAAGCATCCTGAGGTGTTTTAGGGCTGGACTCCCATGTGGCCGGCTATACGGGGGTGGGCAAGAAGCAGCTGTTGAAGTATTTTAAGTACCATGGTTTACAGGAGGTGTTTCAGATACTGGGATTCCAGAAATGGCATAGAGGGCTGCAACAGAGTAACCCCCAAACTGGAGGTTAAAGTTGCTTCCTGAGAATGAAATTAAGGAAAATGAATATGATTGGTCACCTAGGAAAGAAACCAACCCCCACTGATAATCTGTAATTGGGTGATGGTTCTGACACATCTCACCGTTCAGTGAGTGACTTGAGAGGTAAGAATGAAAATAGGTCATAATTGAGAGAACTTAATCCTTGTCCACATGTCATACTTGGAAAGAAAACTGGTAGGGGTGGGGAAGGGGAGCATGGCCATACAGCCCCTAGGAGAGGAGGAGACAGGGAGAATCAAGTTGCATTTGCGCCTCCAGCGGACCTGGACCCTGTCCAAACACTCCCAAATACTCAAGCTTGGAGGCCTTGACATCTGTGCTGGTTATGGGTGCTACAGTCCATGGAGCCAATGCCACCAGCCCTTGGGAATATTTATTGACTGCCCTTGCTCTGGCTCCTCCCAGAGCAATAAAGCAACGCCTACAAAATTTCCAGGGAAAATTATTTTCAACCTAGGAACATGTATCTGTTCAAATGACAAGTGTAAGGGCAAAATAAAGACAGCTTAAGCCATACGAAGTTTCAAAAATTTGATTTTGTATGTGTTTTTTCTTAGAAAGCTATTGGAGGGTGTGTGTCAGAAAAACAAGGAATTAAACTAAGAAGGAGGAGAATATGGGATTTAAGAAATGAGGCTAAACACTGGAGAGAAATGATGAGAAAGGCCCGGATGTCAGCTGTGCTATCAGGCAAAAAGAGCAAACAACCCAGCCTGGGATCCAAAGATAGATGCTCCACCCTGGCTGGTGTGGCTCAGTGGGTTGAGCACCAGCCTGGGAACCAAAGGGTCACGAGTTCTAGTTCCAGTCAGGTCACGTGCCTGGGTTGCTGGTCATGTGCCCAGTAGGGGGCACGTGAGAGGCAACCACACATTGATGTTTCTCTCTCCTTCCCTTCCCTGCTCTCTAAAAATAAATAAAATATTTTTAAAAAACAAACAAACAAGCAAAAAACAAAAACAGATGCTCCAAGAGGGATACCTCCAGAAGAAAATGAAATTAATTATCTGTTTTTAGACATATTCAAAATAAATGTTCAGTTCCACTGGAAGCTGGGATTAAATGAACAACTGGCACCTAGAAAACCAAGCAAATGATAAAATAAAGTAACTACTAACTCCAGGGAACACAAAAAAATTGAACAATAATATTTACATGGTCATAACATACGCTCTGCATATTAACTCCTGTGATCTGGTTCTTTCGGGATGATGGAAGGGGGGCAAGTGTATGTCTGTGTATTGCGGTGTGTATGGGTGGGAGGGTGGTAAGAAAGCTAAATTCTTAATTCTATAGCAGGAAATCCACAGATAACATCTAAACATAGAAAAATCAAGAAAGAGTAATAGAAAATAGGGGTAAATACAAGGAGAAATAACAAAAATAATTTAAAGTAGGTGCCTTGAGAATGGAGAAGCATAGAAAAGCCTTCTATTAGGAACCTGAATGTGAGTTACCTCTAAAACTATATTCTGTAGTATTTTGATAAAAATGTAGTATTTTGTAAAATTTTGATAAAATTTTTTTTTTAGAAAAGCAAATCAATATAGGGTCATATAGTGGAGATTGGGAATAGACCCTCCCAGGATGAATGAAATACCAATTTCCTAATGTCTTGTCGATATACTCTTGTGGCTTGAGAGAACATTTCCAGCGACAACGTCAAACACCACTAAACTCAGAAAGTTGTGACTCTTACGCAGTTTAAGTGCAAGTGTTCTAAATCTCCCTCTAGAGCTTCTCAACCTTTAATGTGCACATGACTTTCTGGGGGTTTAAGTCCTCTGGGGACCTTGTTAAAATACAGGTTCTGATTCAGTAGGTCTGGGGCACGGGTTCTTTTCTAGCGAGCTCCCAGGGAATGCCGAAGCTGTTGGTCCTTGGCCACACTTTGAGGAGCAAGGCTATCCAAGACACTGATGTACAAAAGAGAGACAGCCGGGGGAGGAAGTGGCGAGGGGAGGATGGGCACATGGGAAGGTACCTCCCTGTGCATCTAGGTGCCGTGGGAGTCCCTATTAATGCTCACCTGCACCATAGGGGGACCACCTAATGGACAGTAGGTTCTACATCAGCACCAGGGACAGATTAGGAGGCACAGGTAAGCAGCAGATTTCACTACTTTTCTATTCGTACAGCCAAACACATAGCCTCCTTTCTTTTCTTTATATTGTTTTATTCCATCCATGTATGTGACAGCAAGAGAACTGTGTTAAGCTGTTTTCTCCATCTTTAATTCATCTGGTTAATGTCAGGGCCCCTGGAACCACATATTATCTCACTTCATCATCATGGTAACCCTGGGAGGAAAATATTATCATTCCCATTTTACAGATGAGGAAGCTGAGGCTCAAAGAGGTGAGATTTCTATCCAAGGATACCCAAACTAATGACAGCAGAAACCAGATGTGGAATTAAGCAAGTGTGGCTCCAAGGTCATTTACCTTCTCCACTGCCAGCCCATTCCTTACGCCGAAATCCCTTTACGCAGGTGTTCCCACTAGTCTGGCTCAGTTGTGCTTTGCAAAGTAGCCTGGCCCTTGTGAGGCTGTGAAAGATTCTCTACCTGGCTCCTGGGGCTAGAGATCTGGCTGTGCAAGTACTTGGGTGCAAACCTGTTGTTGCACTCTAGAACCTGCTACCTCTAGAACCTGCTTCCAGGCTTGGTGGCTTTGCAGTTCAGGTACCCAGTGGCAAGAGCCAAAAGCAGTAGCCTGGCTAGGAGTACAGAGGGGTGTGAGGTGATGAGGAAGTTATAAGATGCATGAGAAGGTACTGAGGGGCTCAGTGGGCTTAGAGGGTGCAAATGGGCCTTAAGCATTGCAATAGAGCAAAGAGACAAGGGTACAAAGGGGAAAGAAGAGAGATGGGGGTTACACGGGACACAAAAGCTATGAATGTCTTGCAAATCCCAGCCCCTAAGGGAATGGTGGGAGATGGCCAACATGCCCTATCCTCTTAGTCCCTTTGCGGGGGGCAGGTCTCCCGGTTCATGGACTGACATCTCCTCACCCACAAAACCTGGTACTGTTGGGAAGGATCAACCTCCCTCCAGCTCTGCTTGGTCCCCTCTAACCTTGAATATGTTCTATACACACTTTTTGATCACTGACTAGGAGCCAGGCACTTTTCTTTCTTTCTTTTTTTAAAAAAAGATTTTATTTTATTTTTAGACAGAGGGGAAGGGAGAGAAAAAGCGAGGGAGAAAAACGTCAGTGTGTGGTTGCCTCTTGTGCGCCCCCTACTGGGGATCTGGTTCACAACCCAGGAATGCGTTGTGACTGCGGAATTGAACCGGTGACCTTGTGGTTCGAAGGTTGATGCTCAATCCACTGAGCTACACCAGCCGGGGTGGGGCTAGCCACTTTTCTAGGCCCTGAGGTGCAGCTGTGAACATTTGCTACAAAAGACTCTTTTATAAGATTGCTTACCTCCTGCTGCAGGGGAGGTGGGACCTAACAGAGAATGCATAATAAATAAAACAAGATAGTCTCAGTTTGTGTTAAGTGCCTTGAAGACAATACAATAAAAAAGGGTGAGGATAGAGTGTGCATAGAGGAAGGATGAGCGTTTCATCAGAATGGTCAGGGAAGGCCCTTGGAAGCAGGGGACATTGAAAGGTAATATGAATGACGAGGATGCAAATCTGAACGATGTGGTGAGCCAGTGCAAAGGCCCAGAGGCTGGACGGGGCTGGTGCATTGGAGGAATGGCTAGAATGCCTGTGTGGTTGGACAGATGTGAGCCAGAGGGTGAGCATGGGGAGATGAGGTAGGAAAGGTGTGGGTGGAGAACCTTGTCACGAAGGGTCTTGCAGGTGAGCCCAGTAGAGACTTAAGCCAGGAGGAACTTGACATGATTTGGCTGCTGTGTGGGGACTGACTTGGAGGGGATGGGGGTCTCAGGAAGCTGAGATGTCCTAGCCCCAGTATCCGTCTCTCTGCCCCTCACTCTCCTCTGCAAAGCTTGGATGCACGTGGATGCCAGAGACAGGGAAGTGGCCAGACTGGGCTCCGTTTAGACCTGCTTCTCGCTCCACGGGAGCCTGCCTTGGTCTTCCGCCCCTACCCCTACCCCATTGAAGCCTTGGCCTGCAGTACCTTCCTTCTGCCCCAACCCGGCAGCGCTTCAGGGAGCCTTGGCTTTGGTGCAGCTACCTTGAATTTTTCTAAGTGCCTCTCTGGTGCCTGGGACCTTGGCAGTGCCATCAGGCAAGGGGCTCCAAGATGGGACTGAGACCTGTGAGGGGTCCTGTCCCAGATACCCGCTTTTGGACTCTGTATCCAGAGGGGGTATGGTGGACCGGATGCCTGAGGAGCTCCAGGACTCGCCTTTATGAGGTTGTCCTGGCCTGTGGTGGCCTCAGTTCCCGGACCCTAGGGCGGCATTTCTTTCCAGAGATCCTGCGAGATAAGCCCTCCAGAATGGTGCTGAGACGCTGACTTTGGGCAATTTGATTCAAATTGTTTATATAGATAGTGGTCCAGCAAAACAAAAATTTGCTCAGAGCCCTGGGTCCTTCAGAAGATTCCCGGCCATCTCTGGGCAGCGCTTCTCACCTGGGGATGGCAGTATCTCTCTGCGGGCTCCGTGCAAAGACAAAGCATCGGCCAGAGGCGCACAGTGGACGCATTTCCTTCCTTCTGGGGAGGCGACCCTACCACGAGAGAGTCAAAGGGGTCTCCGAGGGGGAATGGGCAGAGTCCTGCACTCTGGAATCCCAGGATGGGGATAGTCCGCGGACACAGCCGCGGCTGGGGCCGGGGAGTAGAACGAAGGGGCGGCTTGGAAGGGGAGACGGCAGGACGCCCAACAAGCCTCGGCCCATCCGCCCCGGCCCCAGCCCGCTGGATATCGGCTCGGGCTTCTCTCCTAGGATTATATAACACCAGAACGTGGCAGCCGGGTGAGCAACGGAGGAGGGGAGGGGAGGGGAGGAGAGGGAGAGAGGGGAGGCGAGGTCGGGGATGTGGGGGTGGTTGGTGGTGCTGGGACGCACCGCCTCTGGCATGGCCCCCTTGGGCTGTCCATCAGAAGTATTCCTGGAGGGCCAGCCCTCTTCCCATCCCCCAACCCGTCTCAGCTTCCCCTCACTCTTCTTTCTGTCCCACCCCCAGGCAGGCGGCTTGTGGCTGGGATGGATTTCCCTCTTGGGTTGTAGTTTCCTCCCACAGAGTTCCCAGCTTTGCTGCCTTGGCTATGCCAGTAGCTGCTCTGAGCCTCAGTTTACCAGTTTGTAAAATGAGATTGGATCGAGAGGCCACGTGTAAAGCGCCTGGCATTGCGCATGGCACAAAGTAGGTGCCCACTACCAGACAAGCGCCACCCAGTGAAATCGAGGCTGCCGAGGGGTTTTGCGGAGGGAGGCCAGGGAGGGTGGGGCATGGTCGATAAGGGCGGAGACCTCCGGCTGCCCGTCGGGGGTCCGCCCCACTCGCTCCGCCCCGGTCCTCCCTCGCTCTCCTCTCCGGGGTCCTCTGCCAGTGAGCAGGCTGTGGGCGGGCCGGAGGCGGCAGGGGGCGTGAGGCCGCAGCAGGAAGGGGCGGGGGGCTCCGGAGCTGCCGGCAGGAAAAGACCGACCCACCGACCGCCCAGGCCCAGTGCCTCCGCGCCTCTGGACTTCGCCATGTGGGGTCTCCTGCTCGCCCTGGCCACCTTCGCGCCTGCCGTCGGTCAGGGTCTGGGAGCGCCCGGCGCCTCGCTGCTGGACCTTGCGCCGCCCGCGCGCACCGAGGCCCCAATCTCTACCTCGGTCTTGCCCAGCCGTCCGGCACAGCCGCCCGCGGGGAAGAATAACGGTGAGCGTGCCCCTAGGACCCACCTCTCCTGCCGGTCGTTGCCCCATATCCCGTCCCTTGGGTGACCACCTTCCCCCAAGACACACACACACACACACACACACACACACACACACACACACACACACACACACACAGCACGCACACACTTTCCGACCGGTGCAGTGGATGCTGACTCAGCAGCCTAGTTCCGGGCCAGACCAAGTCAGCAGTCCTGGGACAGGAGCCAGTAGGATGCTGCCTCTTACCGCCCCAAACATTCCTTTTTCACAGATGAGGAAACTGAGACCAGAGTCAGGAGGAGGGAAGAACGAGATGCAGACAAAGACCCTGACTCTAAAGGGTTCAGAGCAAGGCCGTCTGTGTAGGAGAGAGCTTGAGGGCAGGGACTAGACGGAAGGAACAAGAGAGGGAGGGAGAGTACTCTGCTGAGGCCGTCTGGGGGAATGGGGCTCTGCCAAGGCAGGGGCAGAGGCAGGCTGCCAGACTTCCAGATGTGGGAGCAGAGAGGAGGAAGGCAAGGGGAGGGCAGTCAAGGAGGGCTTCTTAGAGGAGGCAAGTGGATGTTGGGTCCTTGCTCACAAAGGGTGAGCATCTGTGAATCAGGAATTGCTGAAGAGCAGGGCAGCCAAGGAGGAAACTGCATGTGCAAAGGCACAGGGACACCAGACACGAAAATGTACAGTGTGTTCTGGAGGCACCTGTGGAGCTTGGGTGGGTGGGAGACTAGCGGCACCTGCCCTGTACAAGGGAGGTAGCACAGGGCCTATTGGAGACTGAGTCTGGAGCTGAAGAGGGCTCCTCAAAGGGCATCTGAAACATGAAGGAAGAATGAGAATTAGGCAATAAAGTCCGCGGTGATGGGCAGCATGATGGGGAGGGGACAGCCAGTGCAAAGGTGTGGAGGCAAAGAACAAAGCTCAGCTCTTTGGAGCGACCAAACAGTTCCTAGAGGCTGGGTGTAGCTCTCCATTGGATGGGGACAGAGGAGGCTGGCCAAGAATGTAGTCACATCAGGAAGGTGAAGGAGCCGAGAAGTGGCTGGAGAGGCAGGTTGGGATCAGACTGGGCAAGCTTTTCAGTCCATGCTGAGGTCCTTACATACTTATGGTGGGCACTGCTGTGGGCTTGCAGGCCTTCTTGGGGTGGTAGACCTCTCCTTCTGGAGTTTCACACCATTCTTCCCTTCCCCGGTACTGCGCCTTCCTGGTCCCCAGGGACCTCACAACAGCATGTCCGGATACGAATCATCAAGAAGAAAAAGGTCATTTTGAAGAAGCGAAAGAAGCTAACTAGCCACAAGACCCTGGTGACTTCCAGGCCCCGGGTGACTTCTAGGCCCCCGGTGACTTCCAGGCCCCGGGTGACTTCCTGGCCTCCGGTGACTGCTAGCCCTGCAGGGACCCTTGACCTCCCCAAGGAGCAAGAACCAGGTATTATCCCTCCAGGAGCCCTGCCCAGACCAGCAGCCTCTGGGGCACATACGTACTCTTGACCTCACAAACATAGGCATGCCTCGGGCCAGCTTAGACTCAGCTTCCATCTGCTCTGACCATCTCTCTCTTGGTCTGCGTCACTCTTTTATCCCTACCCCCAGACTGTCCACCTTTGGGGCTGGAGTCCCTGCGAGTTTCAGATAACCAACTTGATGCATCCAGCAGCCAGTCCCTTGGTCTTGGACCACACCGAGGGCGGCTCAACATCCAGGTCAGCACCGTGGCTCAGGGCAAGGCAATCCCTGGAACCTTGTTTCTTGTTACCCCCCCCCCCCAAATTCTGGCCCACCCCACACTGCCCACCTGGGCCTGACTACCGTGTCCGGTGCCCACAGTCAGGTCTGGAGGATGGAGATCTATACGATGGGGCCTGGTGTGCTGAGCAGCAGGACGCTGAGCCGTGGCTTCAGGTGGATGCTGGGCAGCCCATCCGCTTCTCAGGCATTATTACCCAGGGCAGGAACTCTATCTGGAGGTGAGGCAGGCTGGCCCCAGGCAGATTCGGGAGGGCTGAGATGGGAGTCCTGAGGACCACCTATGATCTCTCCCCACCTCTCCTGCCAGGTACGACTGGGTCACTTCATACAAGGTCCATTTCAGCAATGACAGTCGGACCTGGTGGGGAAGTAGGAACCGCAGCAGTGGGATGGACGCGGTGCGTGGTGCCATGGTGGCTCGGGTCCTCTGTGCTGGGAGTTGGGTACCCAGGCCACTTCAGGGTGCTGGGCTGGCTTGGGGCTCCTCTGGGGAAAAGGGATAGATGCCCGCTTGGCATTCCAGGGGAAAGGGGAATGTTATCGGGATGGGCGATGCCAAGCGGGCAGCCTTGGGAACCAAACTGCTTTGGAATATGCCTGCATTCTCCCCAAATACCCTTCCATGGGGTGGGTGCAACGTCATGCCACAGCTTCCCGCTGGAACGCCTCTGTGGCAATGGGTCCCTGGTCCTTGCATCACCTCTCACCTCCCCATCTCATGGGCCCCTCTGTACACCAGGCTACAGAGTGGGGTCCTGGCTGATTTTAGGGTCGGCTGCTCCTGAACCCTGTGGCCATATTGGGTCTAATGGGCTGTGAGTCAGCCAGAAAGCATGGCTGCCTAGGGCTGCCCTTTGGCAGGAGCTGTGGGCGGGGGTCCATGTTTGACACCAAGTCCAGGCCTCCAGCCAGGCTCCACCAGCGTGAGCTCCTTTCCTGGGTCCTAGACCAGGTTGCTGAGGTTTGAGCAGCCCCACCAAAGGACTTGACACTCCCAGGTATTTCCTGCCAATTCGGACTCCGAGACACCAGTGCTGAACCTCCTGCCTGAGCCCCAGGTTGCCCGCTTCATTCGCCTGCTGCCCCAGACCTGGCTCCAGGGAGGTGCATCTTGCCTCCGGGCAGAGATCCTGGCCTGCCCAGTCTCAGGTGGGCAGCCGGACAAGGGCTGGATGAGCAGGGTGCAGCCTTCACTGTGAACTCACCCTTTACCATGAACTCACCTTTTACCAGATCCTGCACCGGCATTCTCTGACCCTCTGGACTTTCGGCATCATAATTATAAGGCCATGAGGAAGGTCAGGCATAACCCCTGTGACCCAAGAGGGAGGAGCTGCCCATCTCAGGTCCCCTTCTCACTCACCAGAGTGTAACCCGCGATGACTGCCCTCCTGTCCTTTCTCCCACCCTCGCTGTCTCACCCTTCTTTCCTTGTGATGGCACCGCCCTTCTGAGCCTTTCTTCACGTCTGCTGCTGCTCCCCTCTGGTACTGTGCCATGGTGGCCCCATCAGTGTGGGCCACCACTGGCTTTCGTAAGCCCTTCCATGGCCACGTGGGTCCGACCCCGGGATCTCATCCTCCCCCACCACAACTCCACTCCCGTCTCCCCAGCTGATGAAGCAAGTGAACGAGCAATGCCCCAACATCACTCGCATCTACAGCATCGGAAAGAGCTACCAGGGCCTGAAGCTGTATGTGATGGAAATGTCGGACCATCCTGGGGAGCATGAGCTGGGTACTGGCAGGTGGGGTGGGAGAGGCAGGCACGGGGAGGGGCCGTGGGCACGAGCCAGCTGTGACCATGGTGTGTTCCCAGGAGAGCCTGAGGTGCGATACGTGGCCGGTATGCACGGGAATGAGGCCCTGGGGCGGGAGTTGCTCCTGCTCCTGATGCAGTTCCTGTGCCGTGAATTCCTGCGAGGGGACCCACGGGTGACCCGGCTGCTCACGGAGACACGCATTCACTTGCTGCCCTCCATGAACCCTGATGGCTATGAGACTGCCTTCCGCCGGGTAAGCCACCTGGCACGAGGGCCACCCTGCTCCTCCCCTGGTGCCTGGAGTGTGCTTGGCTGACCAAGCCCCTTTTCTGGCAGGGTTCAGAGCTAGTGGGCTGGGCAGAGGGCCGCTGGAACCAGCAGAGCATTGACCTTAACCATAATTTTGCTGACCTCAACACACTGCTGTGGGAAGCAGAGGATGATGGACTTGTGCCCGACACTGTTCCCAACCACCACCTGCCACTTCCTACTTACTACACCCTGCCCAATGCCACTGTGAGTATTCTGGGGGCAGTGGGGGAGGGCCGCTCTGCGGGCCCTGGTCTCTGTCTCCCGCCTCTCCTCACCTGCCCCTATCCAGGTGGCTCCTGAAACCCGGGCAGTGATCGACTGGATGCAACGGATACCCTTTGTGCTGAGCGCCAACCTCCACGGGGGTGAGCTCGTGGTATCCTACCCCTTCGACATGACTCGGACCCCGTGGGCTGCCCGTGAACTCACGCCCACCCCAGATGATGTTGTGTTTCGCTGGCTCAGCACCGTCTATGCTGGCAGTAATTGGGCCATGCAGGACCCGGATCGCCGACCCTGCCACAACCAGGACTTCTCCTTACATGGCAACATCATCAACGGGGCTGACTGGCACACAGTCCCTGGGAGTATGTGCTCAAGGGTGGAGTTAGCCCTGTCCCCATAACCCTACCCCGATAAGAATCTGCTGTCACATACAGCGCTGGTGTCACTTCCCATCCGGGAGTGTCTCCCAGAGGAGGGGAAGAGGAGGGCAGACTCCCATCCTGCCCCCCTGGGCTCCAGTGTCAGTGGTTCCCCTAGGCATGAATGACTTCAGCTATCTACACACCAACTGCTTTGAGATCACTGTGGAACTGTCCTGTGACAAGTTCCCTCACGAGAACGAGCTGCCCCAGGAGTGGGAGAACAACAAAGAGGCCCTCCTCACCTACTTGGAACAGGTCGGACCTGAATTCCGCCCCCCCCCCAGCTGCCCCTGTCGCTCCTGACTGACCTGCTCTCCATTCAGTTTGTGGCTCCCACCGTGGGGTCATCTGAGTCAGATGCCACGGGCCATCAGAATGACTCGGAGGGCTATAGGACAGGAAGCCGAGTTTATCAGCAGGGCGGCATCAGACACTCTTAGCCGGTGGAAGTATAGGCCCTGCAACACTAAGCTGTTTCGCAGAGTCGCCCCAGGGCTGTTCTCAGGAGGGCTGTTCTCAGAAATGACTCACGTTAGGCAAGTACAGGAAGTGCCGTGGTACAGACGCTTCATATTCCACAGGAGCTCATGTCCCTTGCAATGACTCCATAAGTATAGCTTCCAAGGATTCCCAAATGACAGGCCCATAACAGGGTCGCTGAACTTGGGAAAGCCTTCGTACCAGATACTTATAGCTCTCCCAGTCCCGATGCAGTGTATCAACGGGAGATATTTGTACCAGAATATCGTCACCTAGAAACATAAACCTACCAGCTTTATCAAGTGTGCAGGGGAACAGAGCCAGAAAATGAACTACAGGTCACAGTCTCACGCAGAAGGTTAAGGGTTTGATAACCTCTCCCCACACAGGTGCGCATGGGCATTGCAGGAGTCGTCCGGGACAAGGACACGGAGCTCGGCATTGCTGATGCTGTCATTGCAGTGGATGGGATTAACCATGACATAACAACCGGTGTGTGTGGCAGGGCGGGAAGGCTGGAGGGGCGGGGAGACCGGAGGTGCGGGAGGGCTTTAGGTTGGGTCAGAAGCTGGGGGTCGCTGGGCCCTGATCTTGCTCTTTACTCCTCTCAGCGAGGGGCGGGGATTATTGGCGCCTGCTGACCCCAGGGGACTATATGGTGACTGCCAGTGCTGAAGGTTACCACTCAGTGACACGGAGCTGCCGGGTCACCTTTGAAGAGGGCCCTGTCCCCTGCAGTTTTCACCTCACCAAGACTCCCAAACAGAGACTGCGAGAGCTGCTGGCAGCTGGGGCTAAGGTGCCCCCAGACCTCCGGAGGCGGCTGGAGCGGCTGAGGGGACGTAAGGATTAACACCTCCAGCTGAAGAGCCCCAGAGCCTTGGGCAGGCTGGACCTGTCCAGAACAGAAGGAGGGGGACTGAGTGGGGAGGGCGGAAAAAAGTGGGGGAAGAGGTGCTCAGGCTCATTAAAGCTACTTGGCACCTCAGCAAATCTCCCTGTGAACTCTGTCCCAGATCCTCTCCCTCGGCCAGGCCTCAGCTCCCCCTCCTCCCCGATCCTAGATCCTGTTCTGCACACACTTGCACGCTCTCATCGGTTGACTTCTGGAGAAATAGAGTGGAAAGATGACCCCATCTGGGTTATTTTTTAACGTAGGGCTTATTAGAGCAACCCATCAACATATCACACAGTGCTGTAGAACGTTCTGGAAGTACCTGCTCAGTGCCAAGGAAGCAGGGAGTCAAGGATAAAGAGTGCCCACCCAACCTGGGGCTCCCCGTCAAGAGAGAGGACAATTCAGTACAGCGTGAGGTGTGCTGAGGTAGAGGCTGGTTGCTGTGGGGGCACAGATGGGACTACAGACACGTGAAACACAGCACATGGTCAAGGATGCGATAAAGGTGATGGTTCTAGGAGTTTAGATGGGAGGTAGGCCAAGCGTGGGGGTACAGATGGGGCACCTCCAAGGAGGAGATAACCAAAGATAGAAAAGCTGAGCATCTGGATTTCCTTCACCAGCCATTTTTGGAAAGTGTGGGTGAAAATGGCAGGGTTTGATTAGTTTCTTTCAGACTATCATGTGTCAGTCTGTGGTAATGCTGGAAACTGGGTAGCAAGGTGTTGGAAGAATTGGATGAAAAAAAGTGGAGGGAGGAGGGAATTTTACCTAGAACTCAGGAAGCTGAGAACACGGGTCTGGCATTGATGAGCCTGTAGTTTGCTGATGTCGGTGCTTGAGCCCACAAGGAGCTGTGGCCACCAGTGATCACTGTGGTCACCGGCCATGGCTAGAGCCAGAAACAGAATAATTCCTTCTCCTTTCTAATCTCCAAACTACAAAGTCCACTGGCAAAATATAACAGTAACCTAGCTTGCAAGGAAGCCACGGAATGTAGTTTCCAGGCTTTCTGCCCCTACTACAATTCAGAGGAGAGCTTGCAAGTGCAGGAACGGGGCAAATACAACAGGTAAAAAAATGGTGCAGACATCCATGTAACTTATTATGTAAGCTCTGCCTACTGCTGGGCTGTTGTACTGTTTGTTTCTTGGGGTCTCCATCTCTGCCCCTTAAATGTTCAATCTGAGGTCACCAGAAGGGATTTAGGGTCATATCTCCCTGCTCCTCTCCTCACCTCCAGCTCCTCTTACACAGCATCAATTTTTCTTAAAAAAGAAAAATTTGTTTTTATTCATTGAAGTTTAATATGCATAGTGAAAATGCATATAAGTGCATAGGGTAAATGAAAAGATAAAGCCCAAGTATATATTATTGAAGGTACAACCAACTCCACATGTAGAGATACCTTGAAAGTAAGAGAATGAGAAAATTTATCATGCTAACGTTAAAGGAAAGCAGGAGTGGCTATCCTACGATCAGATGAAGCTGACTTCAGGACAGACAATGACCAGAGACAGGAAGGGACATCATTATATAATGATATAATTGAACACACCCTGGTTTGTCCCTTGGGTAGCCTAGAATCAGCTAGTTCAGCATAACTGAAATGGCATGTGAACTCCCCCAACTGATTTCCAAACTCTGGATATTCTCCACTGCTAATGACATTTCCCTGGCCAGAAAGCTCCCTCTGTTAGAGTGACCAAGAGGTTCCCAGATCCTCCCTACTTCCCTGATAAATATGTGAAGTAGAATGAGAATGGGACCCTTCTCCTGGAGCTCTTTTAACATCGAGATCAGCCCTGCCTGGCTTAGCAACCCACCTTTAGGATAAAGGGTCTTTGGGGCAATATATGCATTCACCCAACTCTGCCTGGAAGTTCCCTCCAATAAACTCTAAATAATTGTGTTTGTGTTGTGTGTCATTAGAGGTGTTTGCCTTTGCACTCCACTTGTCATATATGACAAGATGAAGAATACTTCAGCATAATCTAGTAAAACTGAACACAGAACCCTGTGTACAATGCATACTATAGAGAAGCCCTTAACCTGTGCAAAAAGATACATGTATTTAAATGCTTATGGCAGACTTATTTGTAATTGACCCAAATTGGAATCAGCCTGAATGACAAGAGTAGAAGGTAGAATAAAACATGGTATACTTATGCAATGGAGCTGTATACACAGGAATGAAAATAGTCACTCTACATACACAACATGAATAATGACTCACAAAAACAATTTTGAGAGAAATAAGCAAAACATAAAAGGAAAATTGGTTTATATTGTTTATGGATGTATGAGTGATAAAGAAAATTGAGAACATGATTATGATAAAATTCAGGATCGTGATTGATTCTGGGGGAGCCAAGGGATAACAATCAGGGAAGAGGTCATGGGGTGTTTCCAGAGGACTAGCAATATACTTTTTCTTTATCTGATGGGAGTGCATTGCTGTTCACTTAAAAATATATCTTGAACTTCCTGCGATCATTTTACGCACTTAAAAAGTATTTGTTTTCATTTATAAAAAAGTTACATACAATATGATCCAGTTTTTTGATGTACACTTCAGTGAGTCACATGTGTAGGTTCCTGCAGCCACCACCATAGACACAGACATAAAGAATCCCTTGTGCTGTCACTCTGTATTCAGACTCTCCTCTCATCCCAACTGTAGGCAACCTCAAATCACTGTCTGGCCCAGTACTTTTGCATTAGCTCAGTGAATTCTCAACAGGACAAATGCAAAGAAACCCATGTCTAGACATAGAATCGAATTGTCAAAAAGCCAAAAACAGAAAGAACTCTGACAGTAGCAAGAGAAAGAAGTGAGATGTCATGTACAAGGGACAAAAAAGAGAGTTCTTTTGTCCATTAAAATAATTGGGGCCCTGATTGGTGTTGCTCAGTGGGTTGGGCGTCATCCCGCAAACCAAATGATGATGGTTCCATTCCTGGTCAGGACACATGCCTGGGTTCGGGGTTCGGTCCCTGTTTAGAGTGCATACAAGAAACAACCAATCGATGTTTCTCTCTCCTGCCCCCTTTCTAAAAAAAATAAAATATTTTAAAGAAAGAATTGGGTAGTTTGTTTTCTTGTTTTTGAGTTTTGAGAGTTGGATGTAAGTCCTTTGTCTGCTATGTGCTTTGCAAACATTTTCTCCCAATGGTGGCTTGTGTTTCTATTCTTTTAAAAAGTGTTCTTTGCAGAGCAGAAGCTTTAAATTTTGATAAAGTTCAGTTTACCAGTTTTTTCTTTTGCAGATGGTACTTTTTTGTGCCCTATTTCAGAACTCTTTGATTAACCAAAAATCATGAAGATTTTCCCCAACCCTTTATTCTGAGAGTTTTATAGTTTTACATATTATATTTAGATTTATACTTCCTTTTGGGTTAGTTTTTATATATGTGAGATGTAAGTCAAGGTTTGTTTATTTATTTATTTGCACATGAAGGTCCAGTATTTCCAGCACCTTCTGTTGAAAAACTGTTCTTTCTCCATTGAAATGCCATTTGTGTGGGTCTGTTTCTGGAATCTGTAGTCTGTTGCACTGTCATGTATTTATCCTTTCACTAACACCATACTGTCTTGATGACGGTAGCTTTATGACACATCTTAAAGTTGGCTAGTATGCGCATGAAAAAGAATGGACCCTTATATAAAAATTAACTAAAGAATGCATCAAAAATCTAAATTTAAGAGGTAAAACTATAAAATTCCTAGAAGAAAACAGGGGAAATCTTCATGACATTGAATGTGTTGATGATTTCTTGGACATGACACCAAAAGCACAGGCAACAAAAGACAAAAATAGATAAATTAGACTTCATCATAATTAAAAACTTTTTAGCATCATAGACTGTTACAAGAGAGTGCAAAGACAATACACAGAATGGCAGAGAATATTTACAGAAATTTAAGTATCCACAATAACAAAACACCTAAAATTCAACAACAATAACAACAAAATAAACCAATTCAAAAATTGACAAAAGACTTAAACACATTTCTTCAAAGAAGATAAACAAATGGCCAACAAGTACATGAAAAGCTGCTCAATGTCATTGGTCATTAGTGAAACACACATCAAAACCACAATGAACTGGCTTTTCACACCCATTAGGATACCAATAAAGGGAATATAATAAGTGTTGGCAATAATGTGGAAAAATTGGAACCCTGCATATTATTAATGAGAATATAAAATGTTTTGGTTGCTGTTGAAAAGACTTTTAGTGGTTCCTCAAAAAGTTAAACATAACATTGCTAAATGACCCACAATTTCACCCCTAGGCTTATACCCCAAAACTGTTAAGCAGGAACTCAGGTACTTGTATGTCAATGTTCATAGAAGCATTATTCACAATAGCCAAAAGGGAAGCACAACTCATATGTCTACTGAAGACTGAATTAATACAAAATGTAGCATACGCACACAATAAAATAGTGCTCAACTATGCAAAGGGATAAAATTTTGATATAAGCTTCAATAAAGACAAAACTAGTAAGAAAAAAAAATATATTCTGGAGTGTGGACTGACTTCCAGTCAAGATGAAGGGATAGGTAAATATGCTTTGCCTCTTCATGCCAATGCAGCAAAAATTACAACTAGGCTACAAAACAAGTATCACCTAGATTCGTCAGAAAATCGAGCTGTTTGGAAGTCAGACAACCAAGGATTTAAAGAAGTCACATTTATCCAGATGGGAAGGAGGGGTGGAAATGTGGAAAGGCGGTGATATTGTGGTCTCACATTCACATGTGGTGGATAAAAACTGGGAGGGATACCTTGGGAGTGAGTGATCCCAGCCCTAAATCAGACCATGCAGCTCAGGGTTCCAGTGTCAAGAAGATAAGTCCCCATAACTTCTGGCTGTAAAACCAGTGGGGGTTGGGGTGGGTGAAGAAACTGCAGGAGTCTCAGGAGACCCCTTTTAAAGGGCCTGCAAAGGTATCAGTACTTATGCAGACCCATCACCTTTAGGATTCAGCACCAGGGCAACAGCTGGAAGGGCACAAGTGGCATACGGGGAGAAAGTGAAGTGACTGGCAACATGGTGAGTGCCGGGCGACAGCTTCCCCCCAGGCAAATCTTCAGTGGCCAGGCAGCAACATTGTCTCTTCTCCAAGTCCTGCTCCACACAGAGCCACAAAGTAATGAAACAAGTTGTCTCGACCTGGTAAGACAGAAGGCTCCACCCCACATAACTTACAGGTACATTTTCCACAACAGGTGATGCTACGGAGTCAAAGCACCTCTACCTAATACACAGAAACAAATAGAGGGAGGCTGCCAAATTGAGGAGACAAAGAAATATGGCCCAAATGAAAGAACAGAGCAAAACCCCAGAAAAAGAATTAAATGTAATGAAGATAACCAACCTATCAGAGGCAGAGTTCAAAACACTGGTTATCAGCATGTTCGAAGAAATTATTGGGCACTGCAATGGTATAAAAAAGACCCAGCAGAAATGAAGTTTGCATTAAGTGTAATAAAGAAAAATCTACAGAGAACCAACAATGGAGGGGGTGAAGCCAAGAATCCAATCAATGATTTGAAACATAAGGAAGAAAAGAGCATTCAATCAGAACAGCAAGAAGAAAAAAGAATTTTTAAAAATGAGGATAGAATAAGGAGCCTCTGGGACATCTCCAAACGTACCATCATCCGAATAACAGGGGTACCAGAAGGAAAAGAAGAACAAGAAATTGAAAACTTATTTGAAAAAATAATGAAAGAGAACTTCCTGAATTTGGTGAAGGAACTAGACATACAAGTCCAGGAAGCACAGAGAGTCCCAAACAAGTTGGACCCAAAGAAGATCACACCAAGATATATCATGATTAAAATACCAAAGGTTAAAGACAAAGAGACTCTTAAAAGCAGCAAGAGAAAAGCAGAAAGTTCCCTACAAAGGAGTTCCCATAAGACTGGCAGCTGATTTCTCACAAGAAACTTTGCAGGCAAGAAGGGACTGGTAAAAAGTATTCAAAATGATGAAAAGCAAGGACCTATAACCTAGAATACTCTATCCAGCAAAGCTATCATTTAGAATGGATGAGCAGATAAAGTGCTTCCCAGACACACTAAAGGAATTCACCATCGCCAAACCCTTATTACATGAAATGTTAAAAGGACTTACTTAAGAAAAAGAAGATCAAAACTATGAACATTAAAATGGCAACAAATTCATAGTTAACGACAACTGAATCTAAAAAACAAACTAAGCATACAAGCAGAACAGGAACAGAATCATAGATATGGAGATCACTTGGAGGGTTATCCTCTGGGAGAGGGAAAGGGAAGAATGAGAGAAAAGGTGCAGGGATTAAGAAGTGTAATTGGTAGGTACAAAATAGACAGGGGGGATGTTAAGAACAGTATAGGAAGTGGAGAAGCCTAAGAACTTATATTCATGACCCATGGACATGAGCTAAGGTCAGGGCGGATTGCTGTAGGGAATGGGGGTACCAGGCAAGGGGGCAAAGGGGAAAAAATTGGGACAACTGTAATAGCATAATCAATAAAATACATTTTAAAATATCCTGCTAAGTAAAATAAGCCAGACACAAAAGGCTAAATATTAAATGGTTACACTTATATTAGATACTGAAAATAGGTACATTCATAGAGACAGAAAGTAGAACAGGGGTTATTAGAAATTAAGGAAGAGGAATGGGGAATTATTATTTAATGGGTACAGTGTTTCTGTTTGGGATAATTAAAAAGTTCTAGAAATAGTACTTCCAGCATTTACAATATTGTGAATGTACTTAATGTCATGAACTGTACACTTAAAAATGTTTACAAAGGTATATTTTACCACAATAAAAAAATATAAAAAACCCTTCAAAAATTGACCAGTGTGAATCCTTCATCTTTGCTTTTGTTTTTGTTTTTCGAAATTGTTTTGGCTATTCTAGGTTTTAAAAAAAAACAAAAACCTTTCTATGCACATTTTAGATTTGGCTTGTCTACATCTACAAAGAATCCTGCTGGGATTTTGATAGGAATTGCATCATATTTATAGGTCACTTTGAGGGAGAATTGACATCTTAAATGTACTATGTCTTTCAATCTATGAACACAGTACGTTTTTCCTTTTATTAGGTTTTTTTCATCATTTTCATTAGCATGTTGTAACTTCTAGCATACAGATTCTGCATATATTTCGTTAGACTTATATCTAAGTATTTCATTTTTTGAGCTATTGAAAATACACAATACTTGCAATACTGTATGAACTGCATTGTTCCCCCGCCCCCAAAATTCATGTGTTGAAGTCCTAACCCCAAGAACTTCAGAATGTGACCGTATGGAGAGAGAACCTTAAAATATTTTTAATTTTTCAATTATAATTTATATTCAATATTATATTAGTTTCAGGTGTACAGCATAGTGGTTAGACATTTATCTAACTTACAAAGTGATCCCCCACTAAATCTAGTACCCCTTGATATCACACATAGTTATTACAATATTATTGACTATATTCTCTATGTAGTGATAGAGGCTTTAAAGAAGTAATTAAGGTCACATGAAGTCAGATGGGTGGGTCCTAATCCAATATGGCTGATGTCCTTACAAGAAGAGGGAGAGGCCCCAGGGACATGCATGCACAGAGAAAAGGCCATGTGAGAGCGCAGTGAAAAGATGTCCACCAATAAACCAAGGATATATGTGTCAGGAGAAACTACATCTTCCAACATCTTGATCTTGGACTTTATAGCCGGAATTGTGGGAAAATAAATTTCTCCTGTTTTAGCCACCCTGCCTGTGACAGCCTTAGCAAACTAATATTTTCAAAATTTTTACTTTTCAGTTTTTCAAGGTTAGTACATTGAAATGTGATTGATTTTTGTATACAGATGTCAAATCTTGTGACCTTGCTAAAGGCGCTTATTAGTTCTAGGAGCTTTTTTTTCTCTTCACCTGAGGACATTTTTTTTTTGCATTGCTTCTAGAGAGAGGGGAAGGGAGAGAGGAAGGGAGAGAGACAAGCACTGATGTAAGAGAGAAACAGATCGGTTGCCTCCCATACGCACACAGACTGAGGATCAAACCTGCAACCTAGGTAGGGGCCCTGACTGGGAATTGAGCCCACAACCTTTAGGTTAAGAAGAGAAGATACTCCAACCCACTGAGCCACACTGACCAGGGCAGTTCTACAAGCTTTTTAAAAAAATAGATTCTGGCCCTGGCTGGTGTGGCTCAGTGGGTTGGGAGTCCTCCAGCAAACTGAGGGGTCATCGAGTTCTATTGTTGGTCAAGGCACATACCTGGGGTGTAGGCCAAGGTCCCTGGCTGGGGGCGTGCAACAGAAAAGTAAACAACAAAGTGCAACAAAAGTGCAATAAAAAATCAAGTGCAACAATAAATAAATAAAAATTTAAAAAATAGATTTTGTAAGGATTTCTGCACAGATGATCATAGCATCTGTGAACAGAGGTAGTTTTATTTATTTCTCTTCTTGTCTTATTGAACTTGTTAGGACTTCCACTAATATTGTAAATATAAATTAAGAAGCAGTAGCAGAGAACTTCCCAAATTCGGTTAAAGACATACATTTTCAGATCAGTGAAGCACAGGAAACCCCATCCAGAAGAGGTAAAAGTGGACATCCTTGCCTCATTCCTGACTTTAGGAGGAAGACATTCATTTGATGCTAGTGGTTAGGTTTTTATACATGCCCTTTATCATGTTAAGAAGGTTCCATTCTAATTCTAATTTGCTGAATATTTTTTTAGGAATGGATGTTAGATTTTGTCAAATGTTTTTTCTGCATCTATTGAGATGATTATATATTTCTTCTTTTTTAGTTGTTAATATGGTGAATTCTATATTAGAATCCATTTCAATTAGAAAAGAGGATCAGAATCAGTTCTTCTTTCGTGTAGAATGGACAAAAACATTTGTTTAGAATTTCACCATAGGGCTACGTTAACGTTCCCAGTTTCTATAATACAGTTTGAAGATATCAGAGCCATCCGTACATTGTGCAGTCCACTACAATGGTCTGTTATTTTACTGACATCCTGCTCATTGGGCAGGGTGAGCATGACAGGGCTCTCACACTAGGTAAGACACTTGCCCTCCAAATGGTGGGAGAAAACCCTGTGAAGATTCAGGGAACTGCCACTTCAACAAAGTTTCATGGGACCCATTAATCAAGGGCACGCCAGGGTATCTCCTCCAAAGTAACGAACTAATTCCTGCATCTTGCATCTCTCACCTCAAAGGAGAGAGCACAGTGGCTGGTGGACTCTTTGGATTCTGGAGACAACACAGTCATCCTTCAGCAGTGCTGTTTCAGCCTACAGGCCAGGCGACACAACGGGCTCTCAGCTTTGGGAGGACCAGGTGTTTCAGTATGCTTGTCCTAATTATTATTGTTAAGAAATATATAACACTTTTATAACTTGAGGAGGGGGCATCTTTTTCTAACTTGTATGGAGACACCATGTATACTAGAATATGCTTGGGATGAAAGCTATTTGATATCCATGGAGAGAAAGACACAAAGGTGGTTTTGCCAGCGAGAGATAAGTCTCAAGGAAAATGCTCCCAAGTTTGTGGAAGCAGTGTGGAGGAAGTAAAGATCACAGGCTCACAATTTCATGTCAAATTGTTACTTACTAAAATCCATGTGCGGAAAGAATTGGGGGAGCACATCCAGTTTAGTGATCCAACTCCCCTGGCTTCTTAGAACTTTGAAGTTACAGATGTCTTTTTCCTTGTAGGATATTTGGTCCTGTCCAAAAATGTCCACAGAAGCATACGGTCTACTCCAAAAGGTCCTTGGAATTTGATCCATTGGTGGGACCAGGGACAGGGTGGGTGCGGGGAGGGGGCGGCTCCTTTTTGCTGATGGGCAGAGGTCGGCGGTCAGGCTTCAAGTGTGAGCTCCACTGACACCTGGGGCCGGGGTAGCCTTTCACCTCTGGGTCATGGTGAAACTCCTGACTCAACATTAGGCTTCCTGTGATGCTGTCCCAGCGTGGAGGGTGAGGGCCACCTCGTTACTGCTGAGTGGGATAGAAATCCAGGTCCCAGCGTGGTGTTCACTGAGGAGCTAGTGAGAATCCACGGGTGGGGTGGGGGAACCTCATTACTAGCTGGCGGGATGAAAGTCTCGACTTCCACTTGGGTCTCTTGACCATCACTCTGGAGGGGGTATTGGGGCACCGCACTGCGGCCTGGAAGGGTGAGAGTTGAGGTTCCTCACTGGGCTTTTGCTGGATGGGTGTATGTGGGGCCACAGTTAGTTCAGAGGTTTGGCCAGAGTAGAAATATATTTTTAATTGATTTTAGAGAGAGAGAGAGAGAAGAAGGGAGAGGGAGGAAGGAAGAGAGAGAGAGAAACATCGATTTGTTGTTCCACTTATTTGTGCACTCATTGGTTGACACTTGTGTGTGCCCTGACCGGGGATCGAACCTGCAACCTTGGCACATCTAGATGATTCTCCAACCAACTGAGCTACTGGCTAGAGTTCGAGTAGAAATATTTTGTCTAAAAGCTTATGTCTCATCAAATACCTCCTTTCTTTGTCCCTTGGCTAGAAAGAGCACGCTTGGGGCGGGGGGTGCTAGGGTGGGCAGCGCTTTTTGTTGCTGCTTGTACGACACTGCCATTTTGGGACTGTTGAGTCTTTCCTCAGATACTGAGTTCCCCAAAGAATCTTCCTCCTTTTCTCCACCTTTCAGGCTTTCAAGAGGCTTTTTCACATTTGCTTTATATACAATGCCCAGGGTTTTCAGTTACACTTAGCAAAGGAATACGGAAGTACATCTACTCCATTCTCTCCGAAGTAGAAGTCTCTACTGTTCTTTTGTTTTATATGGTTTCTTGGTGCATCGAGTGCTTTCCGTGTCCTTTATTTTTTCCCACTCCGTCCTCCCGTTAGCTTCCTGCCGAGCGCCCCTTCCCAGAGCGGCCCCTCCTGGAGCCCACTGCTGCCTTTACTCTCAGAACACTCTCACCGCTCCTTGAACTTCCCTCCTCCTCTCTTTTCTCACGTATGTGCTCTTTGCTGTAGCCAGTCAGCAGTGTTCACACTGCCCAAAGTAGAATTAAGATGGCTGTCCCAGAAATTCAGAGGGAGAAACAGAGCAGGCTCAGTGTTTTTTGTTTTGCTTCGGAAAAGCCTTTGAGGATCAAAAGGGAAAGCTCGAAGGAAGCAGGAGTTGATGCCAAGATGACATCTTGGAAAGAGACTAGAGGGAGAGCAACACTGCCCCCCTTCCCCCTGCCTAGGGGACTGGCTGAGGGTCACCTGGTCTGGGAGGTAGAGGAGAAGGGAAATAGGGCCCAACTTGTGTAGGGGGGTCGCGGAGGGGGAAGAGGACAAGCATAACGGGATGGGTCACCCTGGCTGGGTGGTTCAGTTGGTTGGAGCATCATTCTGTACACCAAAAGGTTGTGGGTTCGATTCCAGTCAGGGCACATACCTAGGATTTAGGTTTGATCCCAAGTTAGGGTGCATATGGGAGGCAACCAGTTGATGTTTCTCCCTCACATCGATGCTTATCTCTCTCCCTTCCTCTCCCTCTGAAAGCAATAAACATACGCTTGGATGAGGATTAAGTAACAACAACAACAACAACGGAGGGTGGGTCAGTTTTCAGAGACATCTGTGACAGTGGCTGGAGAGCCCCAGGTTGGCAGAGCCTATGTAGATACCACCCATTGTCCTCCCAATGAGTGACCACTATGGAGTCAACTGTTCCACTGGCTGCATGTGTCCGCCGCTGCTACAGAGTTCTGCTGAGCCTCATCTCGTCTCATCTCCCTGGTGGATTCCTGCCCTTTGTATGTCAATGGCTCAGGACACTCCCACTTATGGAGTATATCGAAGGGGAGTCTTTGCCACCCAACACGTTTTGATGTCATAAACAAAGACCTCACCCCTACTCTTGGAGACACTAAATCGATGAATGTATTGGAGGTCTTTAGTATCCTACCCAGATCATCCTTGCCAGCCTGGGCACCCATCCCCTAGCTGTGGCGAGTGTTGCTGCTAACAGCTCACAACTACCCCTTCCCCCGAGTACTACTCTTGGTCAAATGAGAGCCACTTGACCCAGAGGTGCCAGGCTCCACCCCACTCTGGTGGCCTGCGACCAATGACTGGAGCAGGTGTGTAAGAGCCATCTCCTTGCCACAGAGCAGGTCCAACAGTGGTGCCCTTCATGCTCCAGACCCTGGCAGGGTGGGGGGTAGGGAATCATGCTGGATCCCTGCTGAAACCACATTCTTGCTTGGCTCTTACCCCCGCCTTGTCCTGCCTCCCTCACTCCTTTTCTTCCAGAGAGCACGTCCACATGCACCCAAATACCCATTTCAGGTTCTGCAGCCAGGGAATCCCACCTAATGGAGTGGGATTATGGCAAGTGCTAAAGAAACCAGGGAGCTAATGGCAGCAGAACCCTCTCATACTGCACTGTTGAGGAAAGAAGCCTCGCTGGGGCTCTTTCTTCTGCTCTGGCAGCATCACCCAACGCACCCCCCTACGCGCACCCTCCGCCGACCACATGCACACACATAGGCACTCACACCTCCCGCAGTCCCCTCTCCCTGGCCTTCTGCTGCCGAGTTGCGCCCCCAGGGATATGGGTTTGGAAGAATTCTGTAAACCTGGAGGTTTGATTAGGGCTTTTTGATTTTCAGGTGAGATCAAGAGGGGATGTTTCTGCCTCACTCAACAGGAACAGGGAGATGTCCTATAGGCTCTCAGTACTTGCTCCTGGCCTGGCCCGGCGCGCCCCTGGGGACCCTGTAGGGCCCTGTGCTGTGGAGCCCACAGTAGGAATATCAGTGGCAGGCCTGCCGATTTGGGCCTGCTCAGCGGCCACCCCACTACATTCTACCCGACAGCCACAATTTGTCTTGGCAAGGTGGCCCTCTGGGCCCAACTCCAAAAAGGGCCTGGGGAGCAGCCTAGACAAACCAGCTTTCACCACAGAAGCCAAAGCTGTCTGCGTTTGAGTTGGTGCCAGCCCAAAAGTGGCCGGTCCCTCCGCACCCACCTGAAGGCGGGCTCATGCTCTGGGTGAGTGGGGAGGGGAGGATGTGGGGAGGGCAGTGAGGCTCCCTGGCGGGTGAAGCCCAAGGGAGGCAGCAGAAGCAGGGGCCCAGGCCAGAGGGCTTTCCTGACGACACCCTATCCCAAGGCAGGCCATCAGGAACTGGACCCACAGGATTGCTGCCCGGCTCTGGAGTGGCACTTGGCCACAGTTCCAGATAGACAGCCCTTTACAACGCTGCCATGGGGAGACATGCCCACCTCCCCTCTCCCAGCAGCTTCCCCCGACTCAGCCCTGGAGCCCTGGCAACCTAGCCTGAGGGGCCTGCTGCCCAGCCAGGCGGCATCAGGAGCAGCTTTCATGCCCAGCTGGCAGGCGATGTGGAAGGAAAGGCCTTGGAGAACCAAGATGCAGGGATGCTGGGCCCCAAGGAGCAGCAGGCCTGCTGTTTGACGGCGTTTTTTCCTTCCCCCTTTAAACGCTTGGCTCCTTTTCTCTCAAGGAATGAAATTAAAATGGTCATGTTTCTGTTGCTGCCTGCTGGGAATCCTCTTCTACAACTTTAGAGCCATGAAATCTCCTCCATTCTCTTTGGTGGGGTCTGTGCACTTAGAACCCTCCCACCCATTCTCATTGGCCGTCCCTGTAGCTCTAAACACGGAAGCTGCCCATCCCCTTGGGGGCTGCCACTCTATGCTCCCCACCAAGGCTGAGGCAAGGCGGGGAGGTTTGCACCCCTTCTTCTCCTTCAGGGAGTGTAGGCAGGGGCTCCTGGACAGACTGCCCACGAGTGCTCTTCTGGAACCCCAGTAGGGGGACCCAGAGCTAAGGGTCCAGCTAGGAAGAGACAAGAGTGAGGTAGAATGACTTAGTGAGAAATTAACTTGTGTTTGTTCTCATGCCTTTCCCTCCTCTATTCCAAGAAGGCAGCAGAAGATGACATGGCAGGGTGAGGTACCGAGGTGGTCTGTAGATGTCTGTATTTTGTTTCCAAAAAGCCTGGCTTTTTGAGAAGTGGGGAAGGTAAGGGCCAATGGATACCTTTTGGGAGAGGAGTGTAAGGCGAGAGAGAAAGAGAGGCATGGGAAATAGGACTACATGTTAACAATTGGTCTACCCTGGGTAAAAAATACGTAAGAGCTTCCCATTAACTATAATTAGACAGTTAAGGCAATGGTTTAACATTAGACATAAAATGAAGGTAATTTAGCACATTAACAAAATATCGAAGCAAGTCACAGGATAATCTCAACATGCAGAAAAGTGCTTCATAAAATTTGGCATCAATTTATAATTTTAAAAAATTTCAAGAAAATTAAGAATAGAAGGTTATCTATAAAATCAAACATGATACTTAACGGTGAAATGTTAAAAGTTTATCTTCCATCATCAGGAACAAAACAAAGTTGCCTACTAGCACTACTTTTATTCAACATTTTAGTGGAGATTTCAAACAGTGTAATTAGGCAAGAAAATAAAATAAAATAAATGAAGACTGGAAATGAAGAAATAAAACTGTCCTTTGCAGATTATAATCTATGGGTAAAGTATTACCATAAGTGAGCTAAGTAAGGTTGCTGGATACAAGGTTATTGTACAAAAATCAGCTGTATTTTTATGTGCCCACAACAAACAGAAATTTAGATTAAGAAAAGGATATATTTATACTAGCATAAAATAGTCAATTACTAAGAAATAAATGAAGGGTGCGTAAGACTTCCAAACAGAGGGCTATAAAATCCTATTAAGAAAAATTTAAAAGGTGTAAATATCCATAGATTGAAATGCTCAATATATCAAATGTGTTCATTCACATTAGTTGATAGATGAATTTAATGCAATCCCAAAGAAAATTCAGCAGGTTTTAAAAATATAGAAATTAATAAATCGATTATAAAATTTATATGGAAGTGCTGAGGACTAAACATAGCCAAGATAATTATGAATAATTAGCTTGGATGACCTGCTGTACTGGATATCAAAATTTACTAATTTAAAGTAATTATAATAGTATGGTATTGGTATAAAGCTAGACAAAACACCGATGGGTCAGAATCCAGAATCCAGAACAGACCAACACAAAATTTGAGGGGTACCCCCCCAAAAAACGGAATTTATTTGTAAAATAATGTGTATTTATTCTTACATGTTGAAACTTTTTTAAAAAAGATTTTATTTATTTATTTTCAGAGAAAGGGGAAGGGAGGGAGACAGAGGGAGAGAAACATCAGTGTGTGGTTGCCTCTCACGCGCCCCCCACTGGGGACCTGGCCCGCAACCCAGGCATGTGCCCTGACTGGGAATCGAACCAACTACCCTTTGGTTCACAGGCTGGTGCACAATCTGCTGAGCCACTCCAGCCGGGGCACATGTTCAAACTTCAGTCACCTTCCAGGTACTCTCCATTTGATGCAATACACCTATCAAGGCTCTTTTTCCACAGCTCAAAACAGCTTTGACTTCACAGATTTTGATGCCTTTTGGTGCTTTGTCATTTTTTTGTTTCATCTCTTCCACGTTGGCAAAAGGTCTCCCTTTGAGGACCTTTTTCATCGGGGGGCGGGGGGGAGTCACTTGGGGTGAGATTGGGTGAATTAAGGAGGGTAGGGCAGGGGGTCATGCTATTTCGGTCAAAAACTGCTGAACACTCAGCGCGGTGTGGGCAGGAGCACTCATAAATCACCCATCATGAAATGGGCAAACGTGTTGAGAGAATCTTCAAAAAAATATCACTGAAGCTGAACACAGCCTCTCTGAGCAAGCCAGCTGGTACACTGATACAGGTGGGTTCCTAGAACACTCACCTAGCGGGGGAGCCTGTACTACAAGGGTCCTGCCCTCCAGAAGATAATTTTGGGGTTGTTTTTTTTTTGGCTCCCCTCCTTGTATGGACACTGGACATATGATAAAGTTACCACTACAGTGCAGTGAGGAAAAGATGGTCATTTCAATAAACGGTGCTGAGTCCATTGGTTATCCAAACAAAAAATATTAAACTGATTCCTGTCTTACACTGTACACAATCAAAATGCCTTCTTGATTTTGGGATAGGTAAGGATCTTTTCTTTAAAGGATAAATGTAGCACTAACTGTAAAGATTGAAAACTTAGACAACATTCAGTTAAGGAGTTCTAGTCATCAAAAATCCTACGAGAGTGAAGAGAGGGAAATATTTAAAAAGTGAAGGGAGGATCTGAGTCCACAGGAATGGTCAATGCCCTACATCCATCAGGACCTCACCGAGGGGTCTTCTGATAAACATCAGACTTCAAGTTGGTGACTTCAAGGAGGCAGCTCATTCCCTTCCATCATCTGATGACCGTTATTGCCACCGAGGTGGCAGCAGAGGAAGGAAGCGCCAGGGTGAAAGTGCAAAGGTGTGGATGTGGATGGGGAGGGGAAGGGGTCACCCCAGGCTCAGGAGCCAGGAGCTTCAGAGAATCATTAACTATGAAGAGCAAGATCTGTGAACTTTTTCCTATTTGGGGAAGTTATCCTAGGGAAGAGAAAAGAGACTTTGGGGTCCATCTGAAGCACCTCAAACATGTTCAATGACTGCCTCGTTCTAAAGTTGACTGCGTGGTGGTGAAATGGTTTGTAGTCTGTCTTCAAGGGCATGAAGCTTTATTGTTTCAGTCTTCACACTGAGATTCACAACCCATCTGGAATTGATTTTGGTGTATGATGTGACAGAGGTCAAGTTTAATGTTTTCATATGAATACACAACTGACCCAATGCCATTTATTGAAAAACCATTCTTTCCAAACTGCATGGCAGTTTCCATTTCTCTGGGAGACTTCTGTTTTTGGAAGACGCTAAGGGCCCCACCGGCATGGGTGGGGATGGGGAGAAGGATGTTTTGTGGGATAGTCAGCGGTGGGGCTGGTCTCAGTGGCTGCCTGGCTTCCCCTGAATCACTGAGGCCAGTCTACAGTGGATCCCGGCGGAGCCAAATGCAGTCTTGGAGGCTGCCTGCTCCCCGGGGTAGGATGCAGAACATGGCAGCCTGGTTCTGCTGGGAAACACGTGAGAAGAAGGCAGAGGATGTCCGGGAGATGTTCTCTCTCTGAAGATCGAGTAACCAAGTGTCTTATCTCCATCCTACTCCCACCCCTATTGACCCTGTGGGAAAAAAAGCCTGGGGGTGGGCTGATGCTCCGAAGTGTCTCTTTGTCACTTGGCATCTAGAAACAACCTGGGCAGAATTTCTGTCAAGTGATCTCAGGTGAGCTGGGACCTGAAGATAAAGAAAAATTCACACCCCCTCTGAACTTATTTCAAGTACAAAACCTGCCCCCAAACCAAAAAAACTTCCTGTTCCACAGGTTGACTGCCAGTGACCACCTCCAGGGCAGGTACAGTCGTGCCCACCCATTTTCCCTCATCTTTACCTTTTCAGTGTACACCTATCTGACTCCATCTGCCAACACCTGCATTTTAAAAAGAGGTTTTATTGATTTATAGAGAGAGGGGAAGGGAGGGAGGGAAACAGTGACGTGTAAGAGAAACATCAATCGGCAGTTGCTTCCTGTATGCCCCCAACTGAATTCATCGATTTCTGGGGTCCTGGCCAGCAACCCAGCCATGTGCCCCAACTGGGAATTGAACTGGAGACACTTTGGTTTGTGAGACAACACCCAATCCACTGAGCCACACCAGTCAGGGCTGCTAATATCTGAATTTTCTCTAGTTTCTGGGGCCTGTCTTACCACCCATGAGCTAACTGGGGATGCCAGGAAGGTAGTGCTATCCACCCCCTCACCACCCCAGAAGCCTTCGATGACAGATAAAACTTGGTGTATAAATACTCCAGCTCCCTTGCTCCTCAGGTGTAAACATTCTGCAGTGTGCTCTATACTGTTTACCTGAGTTTTCCAGCAGGAAACTTGTCTCAGGTTCTGTTTCTTGGGGAACCCAAGCTAAGACACATGGAAAAGAAAATTCTATTAGTCAGCCTGGGTGGTCGTAACAAAATGTGTGCTGCCAGGAGAGAGAAGGTAGAAGTACCAGTGATCAAGGTGTCAGCTGATTTAGTTCCTGGTGAGGGCTCTCTTCCTGGCTTGTAGAGAGCCACCTTCTCGCTGTGTCCTCACTTGACAAAGAGAGAGCACTGGGGACTCTTCTTGTAAGGACGCCAGTTCTATCAAATTAGGACCCCATTCTCATGACCTTAGTTAACTTTAATCACCTCCTTAAAGGTCCTATCTCCAAACGTAGTCACATGGCAGAAGGGTTAGGGCTTCAACGTATGGATGTGGGGAGTACACAATTCAGTCCATGGGAAACATCGTAGTCATTAGCTCTCCTTGCTCTTGACCAGGGAGTGGGCAAGTGTTGACACAAATGGTGGCTTGAGCATAGCTGAGAGATTTTTGAGGACAGATATCACATCAACCGTGGCACCTGACCCATCTCAGGAACCAGAATGTGACCCTGTCCAGTACAGATCAGAGTTCTGCAGGAGCTGCCCATAGTCTGAAGGGAGCAGGGTGTGGGGTGGCAGGCTTCAGGCCCCTGCAACGCCGGTTGGAAGCAGGAACTGAGGGGGAGACCAGGCAAGCGCTGAGAATAGGGGAGGATGACAAGAAGACTACCTGCTATGGGTCCCAGGTATTGGCCAGGAACACAAGGGAAGGAAGTGGCAGGGTTAGCCCAACTGCCTTAGCAGGGGTATTTGTCCAAAGGGCTGCAGGGCATGCGCACATGGAGCGCGGAAGGACAGGGTTTCCAGAGGCCAGAGCCAGAGGGCTGCCGGGAGAAGAAAGCCTGAGGTTTGGGCCTGGACACTGGATTTCCTGGGCAGTGGGTCGAAAAAGTGGCTCCTAGGGTCAGACATGTAGACCTTTGGGGTCTAGAGGACATGTCTAAGGGGGACAACAGGGATTCATCCCAGGAGCAGGGGTAAATGAACCCAGGAACCCTGCTTCTTTACTACCTCCTCCGAAACGGTGAGACAGGGGAGCCAGAAGGTGCCTAGACCTGAGGGTCAGGACTTGTGCAGACAGCACCTTGGGAGCCAAAGCCTACCCCCCCCCCAGCCCAGGTGAGGCCCTGCCGCCTCCGGTCAGGAAGGAGCTTACTTCTGGGCCTGTGAACACCTAGGTAGTGTTTAGTCTGCTCTGTCTTGGTTCCCAGCAACCCCCACCTTGGTGGAAGACAATAGAACCTTCTTGGTAGAACCTGCTTTGGTTCTGGCCGGACTACTGGGGGGACAAGAGTCCTCAGTGGCCAGACTGTGCTCCCAGCCAGAGCTCTCAGGGCTGATCCTCTGTCCTGGGTCCCACAGGCCTGCCAGCCTGCTCCCCGTAGCCCACCACAGCACCTGAGAGTAGACCTGGGCAGGGAATACTTGCTCGGTTGGACTCTGGGGCTGTTGAAAAAGCCCAAGGTGCAAGAAGCTACCCAGGTACATATTTTGGAAGGGCTCCAAGAGAACTGCAGAAATGCCGAGAAAAGCAGACCCACACCAAGGAAGCAGGCAGGAGAGGCCGGGTGGCCACCTGCATCTGTGTTTATTGTTCTGTTTTCTCCAACCCTAGCAGAGCAGAGTGTGAGGCCAGGGGCAGCTGGGCCCATTCCGTGGTTCTATGGGACCAGCCAGAGTCCATAAGACATCTATTGGGAGGAAAACCCACTATTCAGGGGGCCAGGTACCCCTCTTCTGCACTGCCACGCCCGAAGCCCCCACTGGGATTCATGATGTAACAAGCATGAATGTGCAGGCTGCAGTGGGAGCGGGGCAGACACGGGGTCAGGAAGCCGTTGGAAGCTCCATGGGAGCCTGTGCAGGCCTCCTGAGGCTGCTGGGCATCTCCCTTGCCCTAGAGAGAAGTTGGGATGCTGGGCCAGTGAGATGGGCCAGACACAAATGGAATCTTCCCAGGTCGCCTCTCCCTGAGCTGTCCTCTCCCACAGCTCCCTTCCCGTGCTCCTGTCAACTGATGTCCCAGGTCTGCACAAAGTCCATCTCTTTTAGAAAAACCAACCCAGAGAGTGAAGTCGTGCATTCCAGCACCTCCCTGGGATGCTCTCCTGCCAAGAGCATCAGCACAGTGTTGGGGCTTCCGACCAGCCCCAAGAAAGGGAGGTGAGAGAAGCCTGTGGGGCTGGAGGGGCCTTGTGCATGGGGAGGAAGTCCTCTCCCCATTCGGGCCCATGGATCGAGCTCTGTCCGCAGCCCTGGCCCTGCATCTGTCTGTGTTGCCATCCAGGGTGTGGGTGTGAATTCCGGAGTGACCTCCAGTCTGGACCAGCAGTGGCCAGACCTGCAGACCTGGTTGGGAGATGGAGAGAAGGTCCTGGAGGAAAGCTGGTTGCAAGGGGACAGGAAGCCACTTCTCTGCTTGTTCAGTTTGGGCCACTGTGTGGGCTACGTGGCTCTGACAGTTGCCTTATGGGTCCTGGTGAGGGAGACCTGGACCCAGCTTCCCATCCCTGCTAAGGTCCTTTGGAGAGATAGCCCCTCCAGGGCAGGGGAAGGAGGCATGGCCAGCCAGAGACCTACCGTAATTAGGAGTATGCCAGGCCCTGAAGCCCCCGGGCTGGAGAGTGGAACTTCTCAGAATCCTCAAAAGGTTGGTCTGCACAAATCAAGGGGAGAGGTTATAAGCTGTGTGTAGTTGGGGAATCTTAGCGGCCTGCCTCTCTGGGTTGGGGAAGTACGCAGGGCACAGCACACCTTCTGAGTACAGAGCTATCAAGAGCCCTGAAGGTAGTTGGCCACCTCAGCCTGGGCCTGGAACCAGCATTGCAGAGAGTTAGGTGAGGCATGCCCCTCCCCTAACCTTTGCTTTCCTAGCTTCCTCAATTGAAAAGTGACTCTGGGCTCCTCTTCCCTGGCCAGCCTCCTCCAGAGGGTCTGGTTCAAGGAGAGGAAGCAGATGGCCAGGTACGAGGACAGGGCAGAAAAAAGGTCTGTCTTCAGGAGCACTGATGCCCACTGCAGCAGCAGCGGCAGCACGTCCTCCTCCCGTATCTCCATTAAATTCGTTACTTCTCTCACCCCTTGGTTAGAGACCTCCCATGGTTCTGTTTGTTGGCAGGAGAAATCAGGAGAAACTGATAGCCCTCTGTCCTCCACACCCCTTACATTTTAAGCTCCAGACACCCTTAGGTTAAGAAAAACCAAGCAAAAAGTGACTGCCCTTTCAAATCGCCCTAGAGCATTATCGAACAAACCCACCCTACGAGTCATCTTCCTCTAGGGGATGTGACTTTTTTGGACTTGCCATACATGAGTCAGGACTCAGGCTTCATTAAGCTGGAGGAAATCGATAATTGGCAAGTGACAACCATTGCACAGATGAGATGCAGAAGAGTGATGTGATCTTGATTTTTTATCAGTAAAATGGGAGAGGTGAAGCTGGGCTAAACCTTGCCCAAAGCCAGTCCCCTTCCATCCAGCGAGTGACCCAGTCCCTCACAGTGGTGTGTGCTACCCTCCAGTGGACGCACAGGTCAAAAGCATGCAGTCCATGTGGGGTTCCTCCAGCTCCAACTATTGAGTCTCTGCTCGGGGTTCCCAGCTGGATGGGGGCGGGGCCTGGGGATAATTTTCAGACCTTTTCCAGTTGGAATTTGAGTCTCCCTCCCCTTGGTCAAGTGGCCAGTTGATAGCACCCAGAGGGGTGACCACCTCAAACCATGGGGCCCAGGGAAAGGGAGTCCAAATGGACCCCCCTTGGACCCCTGCCGAGCTCCTTGTTCTATGCCCTCCAGGGAGAAGTGGTCCACTGGCTGGAGGCTCTGGTGGGATGTGGATGGCACAGGTCCCCCGAGTCCAGCTGCCCCACTCACCGGGAAGCCCCTCTCCGTGGGCTCTGGGGCAGGCCTGGGGTGGGGAGCTGGGTGGGCGCAGCACGGGGGCGAAGGCGCTCCTCTGTTTCACAGCGGAGATCATGTTGACAGGCGAGAAGGAGAAGATGCTGGTGGTGGGGGCGGCAGCCGGGAGGGACATGGAGGAGGCAGCGGCCAGCGGGGGGCTAGAGGGCATGACTCCGGGGCGGGGCGGGGAGGGGCAGGCGCAGCAGGGAAGGCAGTGGGAGACACAACAGGGAGACAGCACCAGAGTGAGCAGCGTGGGCTGCTGAGCCCAGGTCCAGGCCTCACTGGGGGCTGTGAGGGTCCTGGGGAGACCAGTACAGGGCAAGATCTGGAGGCAGGTTGGGAGCCTGTGAGGTCCTGGGCCAACACTTGCCTTTCTGGGGGGTTCTGGAGACCCTTTCTCAGGGCTCGAGGTGACAGAGTCAGACTAGGTAAAAACAAAAGCAAAACTAGAACATCCAACAAAATCAAATGCTGGGAGGTGGCCCCAAAGATGAGGGATGAGCAAGAGATAGAACAGGTTAGGATTCCTGCTGAAAGCCACAGGCTGTCTGAGATCCTGAGGAATGTTTGTGGGCCCTGAAGTACCAAAGTTAGAGTCAAAGATCAGGGTTCAGAGTGGAGATGGGGCAAGTGGTCAGGGATAAAGCCTGGGGGTATATGAAGGCTCCTGTTACAAGGTCTCTCCATCCAGGATCAGAGCTCAGAGCAAGCGCTTTAACTTCCTCCACAAATACGCTCCCCTTACCAATCGCCCCTCACCCCGGGTACTTTGTTCTCTTCCAGCTTAATACAGGTCTTTGTCATCTCCAGCCTGGGGCCTGTATCACCCTCTTCCAGCTGGTCGATTTAAAAGAAAGGCATAAGGGTCCACATTTTCGAATTTCCCTGTCCTCCCACCCCCCAGCCTCCTCTCCGGGCACCCTGCCCAGAGCATGTCTGAGTCCATCTTTCTATATCCTCATCTGAACCCAGTTCCCTGCGTTTTCTACAGATCAATCAGGCTGTGACTTCAGTGTTGTGCGAGCAGCTGGCTATGGGATGGGGGCTGGGCTTTCTGGTAGAAACCAAAAGCCTGAGAAGGCTGGCTGCCTTTGGCATCAAAGCACGCCCCCCACCCCCACCCCGGCCCAACACATACACACATTGATACGGTGTTGCCCCTGTTCCAAACCTCCTCAGCCTGTGGACAGTCATCTCCTTTAAGACAATGCTCACTGCCAGCTGATGAAGCCGAGAGCTCCGTGGAGGGCTTGAGACAAATTCACTCCATCTCTCAAGGCCAGGGGCTCACAGCCACATTTTGTAGCTTGGATATGACTAGGAGATGTGGGTCAGTCCAGGGCTGCTGGTGGCCAAAGCAGAAGACCAAGGGGCAGCCTAATCAGATAGCCCCAGACCCTTTGTCTGGGACAGTTCTGAATGTCATTCTAGGCACCTCCTGACACACTCAGTGAAAACGGTATATATACCACAAAGATACACACACACGCACACCCCGCAAAGTACCCTGCACATGAGGAGTGGACGGGGACCTCGGCAAGCACTAGTCAAGACAATGTTACGAGATGGGACTGGCCCTGGGGCGAGTCCAGGGTGTCTCCAGCTGATGCTGGAAGTGGGGCATAAGCAGCTCTAGAATTCTCGATCCTCTGGATGAACAGGGAGACCCCAGGCGGCCTGACTTCTGCCCACTGGGGCCATGTGTTCCTCCACTGTTGATGGCACTGTGTGCATAGTGGGGGAGGGAGGCTGGTGGTTCAGATTCCACCAGCTTCTAATCCAAGGGGTGCCCAGAGATAGGTTGTAAGAGTACTGGCCCAGAGCTGAAGGGAAGTGAGAGCAGTGGAGCCTGGCCTGGGTGAATGGCCAGCAGAGACAGAGGTCTTGAGAGGGACTCCAGAGGGTCATGGCCTGTGTGGACACTGGAATATGGGGCCTAGGGTTCCAGAAATTGAGTCTGGGAAGGGAGGAGAGTGGCAGACTCAAATCCACAGCCAGAAAGGGCAGTACCCAGGATGCAGGCCACTGGCAAGGGAGGCTAGGCAGGTGGCCAGATATTTTGACCCTCAGCAGTGGCAAACATAAGACAGGGGACAGGCGAGAAAGCCACAGGAAAAGCCACAGCCAGCTGCTCCTTGGGCAGCCTTCTGGCTCAGCAGCATCCCCCGGGACTTGAGGTACGATCTCTGTTAAAATTGATAGGGAGATGCTTTGCACACAGTCAGTGGTTTATAAACGTCTGCTGAATAGCTAAGCTCTAAGGAACTGAAAACAGGCTGCTCTGGAACTTGGTGTTGGAAAGGGGGATGTGAGGGCGGAGCAAATGGTAAAAGTATAAATGTCCTGTTGCACATCCACCTAGCTTTGAACTGCCCCACCCCAAGAAGCCAGACAGCGAATGATTAGCGCCCAGTAACACATTCAGATCTAAGAATAACCCTAGGCAGGGGATGACAATGATTCCATTTTACAGTGCAGAAACACGTTCAAAGTAACTAACTTGCTGAATGTCAGATAGCTCCTGATTTGGACACTCAAAACTCTGAATCCAGCTGTCTGACCACACAGAATTCTCTCGCTCTACCTGGCTCCATCACAGGGAGCCTCGTCTTCCCTTCTTCAACCCCTGCCTAGCAGAACAATGCTACAAGGGAGTGAGGGGCCAGGTGAAAGCCCTTTACTTGTGCCCTGAGTTCCCTCAGGTTTCCGGCAGGGGGAGCCATCCTCCTCTCAAAGTCCTCGTATAAGATGGAAAGGTGGCAGTCAGCCAGGGTTCAGCGGGATGCCCCTAGTTAAAGCCCCGTTTCAAGACGGCGCAAGGGCTAGAAGCGATATGTACCGCTGGCGTCAGCAAAAAGAGCTAAATGTGCAAGAACTGCCCCAGGCCCCGGGCCTGGGTTGTGAAGCCGAGGGGGTCGAGCTGAGCGGCCGGTGCCCAACGTCAGAGAGGCTGCACGCAGAGGGCTAGCCTGGCATCCAACGGCAAGGCCAGTACCGGTCCTCATGGGACAGGTGCCGGAAGCCCCTCCCCCCGAGGGCAGGGCTGAGCCCCACTTTGCTCCCGGGGGTCCCGGTTCCACCCTCCGTGGGTAGGGGGCACTCACTGGCGAAGGGTGAGGTGGCCGTGGAGCCATTGAGGAAGCTAGGGGAGCCGGGCACGCCGAGGCCGGCCACTCCCGGCGTCCCGTAGCCGCCGAGGCCCGCTCCGAGGCCGCTGCCGTAGCTGCTCTGCTGCGAGCTGGGGCTGGGCGCAAACCCGCGCGGGGACGCGCTGCTGCAGCTGCGCGCGTAGCCTACAAGAGATCTGCCGTCAGAGGAGCAGCGCCCCAGGGAAGGGGCAGTCTGCGCGCCGGGGGCTGCGGGACGCACCTGGCTCTGGGCCAGGCGTGGCTTCCCCGACTGCGACGGCCAGAGGGCTGCTGAAGGCGTTGATGCCCACGACGGCGGGGTGCGGGTGGCTGGGGGCCAGGGGCCCGAGTGGCGCCGGCGCGCGGGGGGCGCTGTATAGAGCCTCGGCTACGTCCGCCGCGCGCTTCAAGAGGAGCTCCTGTGAAGACAAGAGCAGGGCACGGCCAGGGCAGCCGCAGACGCCGGGACCCCGACAGCCCCGGGCTTGGCGGCACTGGGAGGCGACAGGCGGCGCCATACCTGGTTACTGCTAGGCATTCCGTACAGGGCCTCCGCCAAGTCGGCCGCCCGCTTCAACAGCACTTCCTGGGGGCAGGGGAGGAGACAGCGGGACCAAGGAGCAGTCGCCGGGGCGGGGGGCGGGAGGCGACAGAGCGACAGGGACCCCCTTCTCTCCTCCGCCACCCCCCCGCCCCAAGCCACAGAACGCCCTCATCCCCGCCCTGCCGCGCCCCTCTGAGTACCTTGGGCAGTCTCTCGGGATCTCCGGGATGTCTGGGAATGACTTTTTGTAGCCTCTGGAATCCGTAGTCAATGGTGGGTTCATTCAGGGCTGCGGAAAGCGGCGGCGTTTGGAGGACGCCCCCTCCAAGCGCCGGGCGCAGGGCCCAGCCGACCAGCAAACAGTTCTGGTGCCTCGCTGCAGACCCCTCCACCAAGCCCAGCCCAAACCTCTCGGAAACTGCTGGCACAAGGGGTCAGCCAGGTTCGAAGTTTCCTCAGTTCCTTTCTTATTACCAAAAGGGAAACTGTGTATATATATTAGCTTCCGCAGAACTGGAGAGTTTTCTGTCTGCAGTTGGTCTTATCAGGAGCGAATTATTTGTTATAAAAAGGAACCCCCCCCAACAATCTCCATTTATACCTCACCCCAATTTAACTCGCCAGCGTCAAAGCCTTACCTACCTTCACCTCCAACTTCAGATTTAGAGAATTTAGTTTACCCTAAAACGTAAAACACTCACTCCAGATCTTTGCACTGGCATTCCTTCTCCCTGGACGACTTTCCTTTCCTGTCTCTATCTCCCCATTCCTCCCTCTCGTGCAGATTTAGTTCACACACCCTTCAGGAGGAATTCCCTGGCCGCCAACCCCTCCGCTGAGTACCTCACGCCACCGAACACTGTGTTCACTGCTTAGCCTCCCCAGTTAGACTGAATACTCCCCGACAGTAAGTAGGGTCGCTACCAAGCGGTGGGAGCCCCGCAAAGGGCTTGGTGAATATCTGTTGGGTAGGGTGGGAGAGATGGGGAGAAGTGGGTGGCTGGGGCAGAGGTGGAGAGGATTCTGGCCAGTGGCCAAATAGAGCCGGGATGGGGGATTTTACCCTGCATCTGCAGGGAGTGGCTTTCACTCAGGTCATGTATTAACTTCCTGCCCCAGCTTCCTGCAAGGGTTGTGTGTGTGTGTTTGCACACGTGCAGAGTGAGGCTCGGGGGAGCCAAGAAACCCAGGGAGGATGCAGGGAGCAGCAAGCTTACTTGGGGGCACCTTTGAAATAAACATTCCTGTGTAGATGTTCTAGACCCTGGGGAGTGGGATTTTCTGGACACTCTGGCGAAAAGTCCCAAGGCAGAGAGATTGTCGAGGAGGGTGGAGACTCCGGGCCCGGGAGGGGACTGAGGAGCCAGAGGCCAGGGAGAGAGAGAAGCACGGGAAAAGAAAGCTGAACAAGGAGGGGTCATAGGGTACAGGAGGGTGGCCTGGATAGGAAGGAAAGCAGCCACTAGGGGGCGTGGCCACACGGTAGACCTTGGGTAACACAGAGACCAGAGCTCAGAGTGGTCCGCAGGATGGAGCTCTTTCCACCGACCCTCCGCCTCCCCTCCCACACCCGACTCCTTACCTGTGTAGACAAAGCGGCCGGGGGCTCCCTTGCAAAATTGCTTGGACTTGTAGGACAGGGTCACCTCCACCACCCCGGGAATGTGCCTCGGGGGCGTCTGCACCCGAATGGCATGGGGTGTGATGAGCTAGGGGAGAGAGGAGGCCTGCGAGTTCCGACCTGTCAAGGGGAGGGGCGAGGGCCCAGCCCCGAGGCACGGAGGGAGTCTGGCGGGGGTGGCCCACCTCGCTCCACACGAGCACGTTCCCGAACACGACCTGCAACCCGTCGAAGAAGTTGTCGCCGATGACAATGACAGTGGCGCCGCCCGTGGTCCAGCCCTCCCCGGGGCTGATGGCCTTTATGCAGGGGGTAGCAGCTGGGAGGCAGGAGAGGAGCCAGGTCAGGGTCTGGCCCTAAGGCGGGGGCTGAGGGTTGGCTGGGCCTGCCACAGTGGGGCTGGACTGGGAGTCCTGACCTTCGGAGGGGTCCAGGCGGCGGGCCCTGCGGCCGTGCTTAGAGTTGTTGTGCACAAACATGTTGTCAGACACGGCCAGCACGTGTCCGTCCACGCTCACGGTCGTGGACACCACCACCTGCGGGGAGAGCCGACGCCAGCCTGGCTGGAGCCCTGGAGAGGGGAGGCTCCCAGGAGGGAACTGCTGTGGAAGACCAGCAACTTGAGGCTGGTGGCTGGACGCTAGAATTCAGGGTCTCTGGCACTGGGAAGAGCTACAGCGCCTCACTGGCTGAGCTGGTGGAAGGGGAGCCAGCTGGGTCAGGTGACACCCCAGAAGCACAATCTCTGGCTTCCCAGGGAAACTGACCCCCCGGAGCTAGAAAAATCAAGAGCTCTGGAAAAAAGCAACAAAACAAAAAACAAAACCAAAACCTGTCTCCTTGAGTGGAATGGCTACTGTTTTTGCGTACACACAGTAGCCCAGGCTGTATCCCTGGGGCTCCAAGGCAGGAATGGATCTTAGGCAAGTGGGAGTGAGAGTTCTGATTGGGGGGCGGGGGGCAGCAGCAGCTTGAGAACCCGTCAGCAAGAGCCCCACCCTTGGCAGGAAATTGGGGCTGCCTTCTTCGCCCCTCCTTCACTGGGACGGGTGTGCAGGCTGGGGATGTGCTAAGGGCAGCTGCTCTCTGCTTCACGCTATGCAAATTTGCTGGGTCGTTAATCATGTAAAAATGTCACAATTAGCATCTCCTTAAGTGGGACTCTAATGAAGCCTCCCTTGGCAGCCAGCA